>CAKKOB020002585.1:0-12327 GCA_918844115.2 Phlebotomus perniciosus
TTCTCTAGTGAACAGAGTAGGATTTTTTTGATTTTTTGATTTTGGAAGAAATGGCGACGATTTAAGTGAAATTTATGCCATTTTTACCCAAAGAACAGTACAAAAAAAGTCATAAAAACCGTAAATTTTGATCAATCAAAAAAATCCTACGCTAGAGAATCTTATTGTTAATGTAGAGTCCAAATTTGGGGTCAATCGGTCAAAAATTGTAAAAGTTAGAGGTACGGTAAGCAAAAAATCAAGATTTATGAACACTGAGACACATACAACCATATGTAAAAAACCAAATTTCAAAATATTAATTATTTTTTTTTAAATAAATTGGGGAATGTGGCCATTTATTTTTTCATACAAAGGAATATTACCCCTTAAATAGTTTTAAAAAGATGATCTAATTAAATCTAACTCAAAATGATTTAATTAAGTTCTGAAGAGCTTTCATCTTAAAGCTTTAGAAATATCCGTAAAAGCTCTAAAAAGAAAACTTTTTTAAAGCCTTAACGCGATCCACAAGTTCAAGAAGTTCTATATCAATTGTGAAAGCTCCGAATTACACATATAAAAGCTTTTGAAAAGCTTTCAAAAAGCTCGTAAAATGTTTTGAAAGCTTTATTAATGCAACTTCCGAAAGCTCTCGTTCATTTCCCTTCAAGTGTACACAACATAATAACCATCTCCGCCTTGTTTTTAGAGCTTTTAACGGAATCACTATAAAACGGAATTAAAATTAAATAGAAATTTTTTTTTGAAACTGGATATATTTCCATATGGCCGACAGTCAATTTTTCACATGTGGACGAATGCAGAGCATACACATATCCCTAACAATTGAGCGTGGATGAAAGGTTTCGGGCAACGCTATAGGGGACAGACGAAATACCGATGGGGAAGAGTCCGAAATCGATTTTGTATTATATTCGGTGAATGGACACTCTAGGTGGCAACACGGTGAGAGTTTCACTGAATTGATATGTGGAATAATCCAATCCATCAGGGACAAGAGGAAAACGCTGCATTTTCCTCTGCCATATGCTTACCATATAGGTAGTTTCTCCTTCCCTTCATCGATATTTCCAATTTCTTCAAGAAAAAAAAGGGGACATTGAGAATCCACATCATAAAAATTCGATTTGATTTTTATGTGAGTCTTTGTCTTTTGGGGGAGAGGACATCCAAAGCGGGGAGATACAGCAAGAAACATCCAGGAAATTCATACTTTAATGCAACACCGGGGTAGAACAATTGGGTGTGGCATGAAAAGACAAACATGGAAGAATATACAGTGAAGGGTAAAGCGGAAAATGGGAGATTACAAGTGTGTGTAACACTTTTTTTTCCTGCCATCATCTCCAAAAGCTCCGACACTCATGGGAAAGCACTCTGTGGGCGGCTTGCAAAAAAGGGTGGCCGGATGCACATTGTTGAGCAAGCAAGTGATGCGTAAACAATACTATAAATTTCCCTTACATACTCTAAATTCCCTCACCCAGGGCGGCTTGTGGCAAATCCTTAAATAAAAGGATAACGACAATATCTTACCCCCAACGTAATACAATTTAAAGTCCAATCTCCTTCCTCCTCTGCCATCTTTACGAGCCTCCCATATGGGTGCATTATGTCTTAGACAGTGTTAGGAGTTTCTCAAATGTTGGGCCAACAACTTGGAGAGGAAAGTTTGCTGAAGAAATTAAATGGTAATATTCCAAAAATTTAGGAAATTATATACCCACCCGGCGCCTCCACTCAAAATGATAATCTTCTTAATTATTAGAAGCGGTTTATCCGGGTAGTAAATACCAAAAAAAATATTACAAATGTGTTAAGGAGAAATTAATTAAAGATCAATTAAAGCTATGACGGCCGCGACGCCATCTAGCGGCGAGTAGCTCCAGGAGAGAATGAACTAATAAATTAAAATTTCAAATTACAATTTCGTGAAGAACTCGATGAAATCATGTTAAACTTTTTAGAAGCTCTGAAAAATATGCAAAAGCTCCAGGAGCTTTGTAGTGCTTAAAAGCTCTTGGAACTTGTAGTGCCTTAAAGCTCCTGGAGCTTTGTAGTGTTTAAAAATTAATCTTCTGATTAGACTAAGCGGTTTCTCCGGGTACTGTATACAAAAAATGCTTACAAATTGTTAAGGATAAATTATTTAAACAGCAATTAATGTGCTGACACACCGCAGCGCCATCTAGCGACGTGTAGCTCCGTCAGAAAATAACCATTTGAGAATCTCTGCCTCGTGGCCACCGCATCTACTCAAGCGGGAGATATATGGGTCCGGTGGGAGGTTTAGTGATCCAGCACAGACTCTAGGAGGGTGCCTGGCATATAAGTAGCCGCACAATATTCCAAATTCGTTTTTTATTGCCAGCATAAACAGCCTTTCTATGCGGGAGGAATGGGATAAAGTGTTGTATGGCAAAATTGTTCGCCCATCGCAATTTTCCCAATAACTCTCTATGATTTGTTTCCCACCGAGTGGGTGGAAAAATCTTGCCTTGTTTTTCTATACTGAAAATTTTATTGCACTCCTTCACACTTTCAGTTCTGGGAAAATATGATTTATTTCATTTCGAAATTGAGTTATATGTTGCTCCGTGTCCCTAACGAAGTTACATCGATAATGTTTATGAGCTTATGTGTTTATTTGCTCGTCTTTTTATCCATCAAAGTGAAAAGAAAACACCATCAAAAGACTGTATGAACATCATTTTCATTAGAATTTGATTGCCTAACATTCTCTCTTTGCTGTTTCGGGAATGTTCCTTTTCCTTGTGGTTGGCAATGCTCGAGGGAGTACAGCAATTTTACATTTACTCAGAGTAATTTTCCATCCCCCTTATGAGTGAGAAATGCATTTCTTCAGTATGCCAGACATTCTACCAACCGCAGTGGGTTTATTATGGCCCAGTGAAAGTTTTTTTTTGAGGAGGAGGGAAAATGAGGAAATCCACAAGCTTTTTCCGCAGCAAAAACACCAGCCAAATCACTCGATACTATGGCTGGTGTTATAATTTAATTTTCCCATTATATTGCTACGAACAAACACCGCCAATCAATGATTAAATCTGCACTCACTCACCACCCACTGGTGGGTGGGAAAACTGCCAAAAGCTCGTGGGTTGAGGGGAATATGTGTGAATCCCACTTTTGAACGTGAATTTTGGATGCTCCGCTAAATCAGAGTGTTTACAAATGAAATTATTGTCTACAAATCGTAATGGTTAGGCTTTCAGGACCTTCAATCAATCACATTTAAAAGCAATTTTCATGCAATTTGTTAAGTTTAATTACATAGTGCTTAATAGATAGTTTATTGCGGAAACATTAAATGCTTTAAATTCAATAACTATATATTATACATATGTTGGATTTTGATATACCAAATATGCTTTTTTTTAAACAAGAGAAAATTCAATGAAATATGTAGATACCTATATAGTTTTAACCACAGGCTACAAAATAAAATTGCTTCTGAATTTCACTTCACTGAATAAAAATATTTTTCATTTGTCTCTATGAAAATCGATTCTCTCGCCTTCCAGGCATATGAATGTCATTTATAGGGGAGAAAAGCTTGTCATCACCATCAACAGCGAAGTGGTGAGAAGTATTCAAGTGGATAAAAACAATATAGCTCTCTCTGGGCAAAGCAAAAAGAATTGGATTTGTTAAACGACATCAACTCTGGCGGAAGACTTTTCTCCTGCATTTCTCTCCCTTCCTCAATCTTGCACACCTTTAGTACTCCCTTTCACCACCCACACAGTATTCAAAGCAATTCACAATAGTATAGAGTCTTTTATCCCTTCCCAATAGATGCGAACACTCTCTGGACGACAATTTTTGATTTACGATGAAACTCCTCTTGGGGATATATGGTTGCAAGTTTTTCGTATTGGCCACTTAAACTTCCTCTCCTGGTGAATTTTTGTACACAGATATTTTCCAAATCATGTATATTTTTCGAGAAGCACATTTGGTGTACTAAAAATTCCTCCTGATTTATTGTGACAGAATGTGGAAGTTCAGCAAATGCAGTGAATGTGAAAATGTTGACACTGTCTCAGGCATTTTCAAGCTTCAACCCAAAAACAGACACTCACCAGGAGACGCAAATCCCTAAATTACAGACATAAACACTCCATGAGATGCCACTTCAAAGTACCGGGGGAAACGTTGAGTCACTCTAAATCCACATCTGAAAAGCTCAACTATTTCACTGAGAGAGAATTCCGTCTCGAAGCTTCAAAGCTGTAGGAAATCCCTGATTACATTAATTAGGGATTTCATCCTTTAGTTTTCGGGATTTAACCAGAAACTATTATATCATATTTCAATCAATCGTGAGCTTTCAGAGGGGGAAAATTCTAATAAACTCCATTTGTGGTCTCAATGCAAAGCCAGAAGATCTCTTGCCGCAGCTTGGGAAGTCTCTTGAGAAAATTGGAATGTCAGTTGCAGATGATTTTCTCGTATTCATCGAGGGAGATGAGGGAATTTTTCCTTTTGACTTTTCACCTCTATACCTACAGTGTAAATGTTTTGTCAGCTTTTTATGCAGAAAGTGAGAGTTTATCAGAGTTCCAAAGGGATGTGGTAAAACACCAGGAAGATATTTCTATATTCCTGAGAGCTTTCACAAATTTTGAAGCTTTTGGAATTAATAGAAATTTGATATTTTTCAAGGAATCGATGAAATTTGAGAGCTTTTTAAATTTTTGAAGAACTTCTGCTAAGATTTTGATATTTTTGCAAAGCTTTTGTAAGCAGAATTAGTTGAAAGCTCAATTTTCGTATTTTTGGTGGAAAATCATCAAATTTCCAATCATATCATTTTATTTTTCACGAATAAAAGCTCATTACATTACAACACTACTAAGTTCTAAGAGCTTTTAAGTACTATATAGCTTTTAAGAAATGCAAAGCTTCTGGAGCTTTTAAGCGCTACAAATCTTCTGGAGCTTTTATGCACTGCAAAGCTCCTGGAGCTTTTGAACACTAAAAAGCTCCAGGAGCTTTTAAACACTAAAAAGCTCCTGGAGCTTTTAAATACTAAAAAGCTCCTGGAGCTTTTAAACACAACAAAGCTCCTGAATCTTTTGAACACTACAAAGCTGCTGGAGCTTTTGTATATTTTTCAGAGCTTTTAAACAGTTTTACATGATTTCATCGAGTTTTTCACTAAATTGTAAATTCAAACTTTAATTTCTTAGTTCATAAAACGCAACGAAAGCTCCACTTATGAAGCTTTCTGCAAATTCTTTAAGTTTTGAAGAACTTTTTGGCGATATTTTATTCTCAAGTGTTTTACCATAAATTCTTCTCCCAAGTAAATCCTATCCTTGAGAGCCTCCTTTTTCGTTCATCAATCACTGCAATACGTTGGTGATTTTTCACTCGGTGAATATGGAGGTTTAAAATCGAAAGTGAACCCTCATATATTTACATTTTCTGCGAGACATGATAAATGCATTACTTTCCATATCTCTCACACATAAACAAAGATCATGTGAAGATATGCCTTATCATTTTTTTTTCCTCGTTTGCCAGCAATGAAAAATTACCTTCACTATGATAGCCACTAATAATGTGGCAGAGCTTAATTCGAATTTTTTTTCATCCTTCCAACTGGAAAGCTTACTCGGAAGAGTGTTCATTCTATAGCCTGGGGCTTTTTTGGAGCTTTTTTTTTTATTTAGTTTTCTATGTTTACTCCACATGGAAGCCACATTGAGTGTTTGCCATCGTGATGTCTCATATATGTATCTTGTGGATGAGGGCGATAAATGTCTCTATGGGCCAAAAAGCTCCCACCCCCGCAGGGAAAGCACGATGGATGAAGCGAGGGAGAGATAAATTTAATTATGAAGGGGACAATGGGTGAATGTGTTTATAGTGGACTTGTGTGTTTGTTTATTTTTCCAATGGCTGTCTGCCGACACCAAGTACTCAGATACGATGGTATAGAGAGTGAAAAGCTTCACCAAATTGAAACTTTCACTCCCCCGGGCGCTTTGTGGGGTTGAGCACTCACTAAACAAATCACTTTTTAGGGTGGAAGAGAGGAAATTTGATTACAACCGTCTTTCTCCTCTTCATGATTTTCCAACTGTCTTTTTCATGATCTCAAGAGTTATTTTTCTTTTATTCCTTCCATCGAGTAATTTTCTCAGTACACGAAGTTCGAGAGAAAATTCAAGTGTCTGTCAATAAAATTGTCTCGTTTCGTGACGATGTGCATTTTGTAACAATCACAAATCTCATAAAATTCGTTATTTTTCGACTAAAGTTACTGAATATAAATCACTTTACATGATTTTCATGATTTTTATCCATTTGAACATATCATTTTAATGCACCGGATAAATTTTTACATTAAAGAAATTGATTTGAGAAACTAAAGACATTCATAAGTCCATCCTATTACCCTTATCAAATCATATTAGCACCCCTTATGGAATTGCGGACAAGCGAAATCAGGGGTTTGGGTCACTTAATCCTATGCCATGTTGTGTGTTTCCGTGTTCTCTATAATTTGCGGAGGGGATTAGGTCCAGCAACCATGAAACGACTGAAATATTATGCTGTATTAATCAAGTGCTGTTGACCCCATGCAAAACGTGTGAGGTCATCAGGAAAAAAATTCATATCTAAACCCAAAATTTCACCAGAAAGCTCATCTAAACCCAAACCCTCCACGTAATTCATCAAATAATATTCCCTTTTGTATTGCTGCCTAATTGAGATATATTGAGGGAGGTTTGTCTTGAATATAATCCCTCTTTCTTCATTGTATCTCATTTGGGGAGATCCTGGAGGAAGAACTCTGTAATAACTTCGTGGAATTGAGTGTATTAATTCTACGGGAGGATTAATGCATTATAAGTGCAATGTGGTTGTGGAATATGGCAATATTTGCATTTACGATAACACCCAGAGACAACAAAACTGAATGGTATTTACAATGTGGCTTGCGAGTGGATGTTTCCCCGCAAATTATGTAACATTTATTAAATGACTGCTAATTTACATGGAATGATACTCGGCAGGATGGAGAGTTTAGCAAATGGAATTAGCAAAATGTTTCGAATATTATTTTAATGGACATAACTTTCCATCCATAAATATTATATAGACGTTTCACTATATAATTTTAGAACTTTACAACTGGTTAGTACACTGAGAGATAAGGGGGAGATATTAAGGTTTAAAAGGAGTACACCACTTCCAGCACTTCGGAAGTTTTGGAAGAAGATTTATGGAAAGTTGAAAGAAAGCTTAAAAGAGCAATGAAAGCTTAAATGAGGTCTGAAAACTAATTTAAAAATTGTTTTGAAAGAAAGATTCGAAGAATTTAGGGGAGCTTTAAAGAATTATAAAAGGATGCTTCAATGAGCTTTTAGGAAAGCTTTTAAGTGTAGCTTTAAAGAATTTTAAAGGGAAGCTTTGTATAATTTGGAAAGTAACCTTCAAGGAGCTTTCAGGAAGCTTTAAAGAATTTTGAGGGGAATGAGCTTTAAGAAAGCATAAGTGAGCTTTAAGAAAGCTTTAAATGACTTTGATTAAAGCTTTTTAAAGAACTTCAAGCAGTTTTAAAGAAGCATCAATGAGCTTACAAGAAGCTTTGAAGAACTTTAAAGGAAGCTTTGAAGAACTTTGAAAAGGAGATTTAAATAATTTTGAGGGGAAGGAGCTTTTACGAAGCTTTAAGGAAGCATTAATGAGCTTTAAGGAAGCTTTTTACAACTTTGAAGGAATCTTTGAAGAACTTTGAAGCGAAGCTTTAAAGAATTTAGAAGGGGATGAGCTTTAAGGAAGCTTTTTAAGAACTTTTAATAAGAACTTTAAAGATTTTTAAAAGGAAACAAGTAGCTTCAAGGAAAACTTTGAAGAGTTTTCATCTCACCTTCTAAGAAAGCTTAAGGAATATCTGAAAAAGCTCTTAGAAACTTCAACGAAGGATTTATCTGCCGATAACAAAAGATAACAAAAAACGAAACAGAATACTTTGGAAATATCTCCAAAAGCTATACAAAGTTTTTAGAGCCTGGCGCGAGCTTTAAGAAGCTTTAAAGCTCATAAAGTTCATAAAAGGTCAAAATTTTTCTTCAAAGCTCCAGAACTTTCTTAAAAGCTCCACACGTTAATGAATAGTTAAAAGCTCACAAGTTGACCCAAAAACTTTTAATATTTTTAAAGCACTTCCAAAACGCTTGCGAACTTCCATTCGAGAGTACATCACTTCTCACCATAATATTTCCCCCTTGCTGAGATATATATATATATATATATATATGTATAATCATCATTATTAGTTAACTAAATTTAATTTAATTGAATACATATTTTACTGACTAAGTTGAATTCTTTACTGACCAGTTCGCTAAAATACTGACCAAATTAATAAATTCTTCATTAAGGCCTTCAATTGATGGCGTAGAAATTTCCAAACACAATAAAACTATCAAATTCCAATTAGGAATATAAAGTATGTAAACAAGGAGTAAAAGTCTCAAATATCTCTCAGGTGAAATCAATATTCATTTCATACACATGTTTTCTCCCTGTTGTTTTCCCGGATTCAAGCCTGCGGAAAATCATAGATACATTGTATAAGGATGAGCCAGAGGGGAGGTGAAAAACAGCAAATATCTCTGTCTATTGTGAAAACACAAACATAAAGGTATCTCTGCGTATCGCATCTGCCCGAAACTTTTCGAGAGCTTTTCACCGATAACTTTTCCCTCCTCTTGAACTCCGAAAGCCACACATTCTTTGAAAACTTCACGTGTGTCTTTTTGCAATTTAACTTTTGTCAATGGTGCCCGTCGGGAAACTTTAAAATGTGAAAGGGAGAAACAGAAAAATAGGAAAATAAAACATATTTCGCCATATTTATGATCACGAGCAAATCATTATATGTATATGGCCCAGATGTTAGACTTTTCCTAAAGTTCGCGAGGCTCAGGCCAAAATTCGGGGGGGGGCGGGATGGGAGGGCTCTGAAACATCGATTGTTAGCTTATTGTAGGGACGTGACTTCATTTGATATTCAGCTCTGCCATCCGCGTCGTAGATGATGGGAATTTCATTCATTCGATGTTTGTCTAGAGAATGGCAAGTTGTCGATCCTGAATCTACCCATTTTTATCCATCCATACCTTCCAGTTCTTCAGCTTCACGTGAATCTCAAACAACTGCAAATTTTATACAATATAATTGAGTTGTTAAAATTATGCAAATTTATGCAAATTCAAGTGGATAAGATAGAGAAAACCCCCTTTGGATGCACCCCTAATTAATTTTCAGAGAAGCATAGAGTTCTTTCAACATTCTACCTGGGATTCGCCAAAGGGACGGTAATAGTTTAATTAACAGGGAAGATAGTGAAAGAGATGGTTTAAATGTTAACAGAAAAGATTCATCACTGGTGAAGATTTTAAATCAACTTGAGCTTTTCTCCCTGGATTGTTTTTTAGAGAAAATTGCCAACTTGAGATAATCTTTTAAACACCCCCTGCAATTTCCTCCCGCAGTCAGACATATGTCGTGTGTTGTCACACATGAAACTATTCCTCCTCAGACCATCCCTCCACTGAAGAGAATTATCGTCAACTCCGATTACAGTCATCTCCAAGAACGGAGACAGGAGAGTTTAGTCTCTCTATGTTTATGCTGTTGAATTGTGTTTCTGTTGTTCTTCGCCATGTCCCCTTTGTTACCATCTAAATGTCTCTCAGAGCTCTTCCCTATCTTTTTAGCCATTCACACAGAGGGATGGATTACTGGGGGGGGGGTGAGAGATTGGGGTGCTTTTCTCTGCATTCTCGAAATGGAAACATTGTCAGGAGATGGAGATTGAGGATTGTGTGAAGACAGGAAAGGACTGCAAAACACTGATCCACACCCATTCGTCTCCACCTCTTGTTTGTAACTTGAAATTCCCACTTCCTGGGTGTGATGTGCATTAAATTTAATTAATATAGCTTCCTTTTCACCTTTGACCATCAGTCTCCCACATTCTGTTCATGATTGACCCACTATATATGCTAAATTCGTCTAAACTTCATGTACTGTTAAGAAACTGTCAAATTTTCAAATTGTGGGAGTTGTCAAAACATGTGACAGCTGTCAAAAGGTTTGACAAGTCACTATTTGTCCACATCACACCTTCAAAGCATGTTTATTAGAAAATGAACGATGTTCCCCCCAATTCTGAGATAAATCTTTAAGTCTTAAATCTTTAAGTTGGCCTTTAAAGGCAGATTCATATTTTTCAACTTTTTTGACAAAAGATCTTCAATTTTAAGTTATTAAATGTCTTCAAATTCGTACGGCTGTGGATTTGGAATTCCACGCTAAAGTTTTACAGACTTAAAGCAGTCAAATGTGTATAAATCGTCTTTAATTTAAAAGCTGCTCACGAGGACCTTTTAAACCTTTCATGATTTTGAATTTTATTGTGTTCGCTAGATGCGCAATTAATTTAATGAGGAAAGTGAAAATAAAATTCTAATGGTGATTTGAGTGTCTATAAACTACACGCGGGGAAGTTTCGATCACTTTTGTAAGCGACTTTAACGCTACTAGTGGTGGTCAGATTAAATTCAAATGTATACTGAAGAGTTTTGAGACAATTCTTAAAAGTTGTTATAATTCAAAGTTTGAACCCTTATTTTGTTTCAAAATAGCGAATCGGGGATAGAATTTTAAAAGAAATTCCAAAAGCCAAACTGTTTTTCAATTCAAGTACCGGCTTATCCGGAAAATTACCCCAAAATTAATCACTGAATTTGTGATCGATATCCCCGTTCTCCCCTAATCATATATAACCGAAATTCACCTGAAGACAGATTATTTACTCTTTGATCTTCAAAACTTTTTCTCCCCTTCTAGATCAATGACATTTTGGTTGTGAATAAGAATTATTCGGCCGAAGGTGAAGGATCTATTACATTGAAACGGGGAGATCTTGTTGAAATAATTCGCACAGGAGAGAATGATGAGACAACTAGCAAGTGAGGATTAATGTTCATTAATTCATTTACTTCTGACTTTCTTTTGATATTCTTTTTTCTCCTCTTCTTGTGACAAAAAAAAATATTTTCAGACGACAGAGATTGGATCCAGAATTGGATGTAGGTCAGAGCGGGGAGCTGCTCGATAATTCAGCGGCCAAGCACAAATTGTCGGTGAAGCCAAAGAAGAATCACTTGAGTAGTCATCAGAGGAGTGTTAGTCCTCAGCCTCAGCGTCCTGAACCCAAACCCGATGAAAAGTGAGTGATAGACACTTCCATTTGTCATAAAAATCAACATTTTTCCACCACAACTTTCTTTCTCCACTCTCCAACTTTTGCCTCTCTTTCATCATAAAATATTAGGGAGATGGAGGGAGAGAGAAGAGGCGGAAAAAATGGCAAAACGGTCTCTTTGAAGACATTACAGAGTGAAGAAAATTCATGTGGGTTAATTTGATGATTTTTCACACACTGCTCATAAGTTGAGATAAATCACTCTTTTTTTTCACCACTGAGTTCATTATTCTCATTTACCCAATTTCCCTAAAAGAAAAACACACATAAGAGCGAATTTCCTGACTAACACTTAAGTGGAGTCCCACCCATTAATTACCCACAAATTAATGCGATACATCCCGAAGAAAAATATTTTCTACAAGATCTTTACTAATTGGGTATTAATTTAACCAACTAACAGGTGGCTTGTGAGAATCTTCGATGGAAGTGAAAATCCACGCGAAGGTTGGATACCTGCCTCAATTCTCGACCTACAGAACACGGATGTGGCAATCTATGGGGACAAATCCGACGATGCGACCTACAGGAGAGAGTGAGTAGTGCAAGATCACCAATAAATCATCTCTTGATGGCACATTAGGGCGTTCCATTTTGACAAATAACTCGCGGAAATTGAGATTTATCAACCTCTTAAAAGATTATGTGCGTTTATTTTCGTTTCTCTTAAATTAAAAGTTAAAAAAGAATTTGCGTCCATATTTATTTTAAATTCTAGAAGTAAAAAAAAACCCTAGAATTTTCCAAGAAGAAGCGGAAAACTCCGTTTACTAATAAAATTTCTAGTGAAATGCGACGCCTTAATAAGAGATCAATAAATTTCCCTAATCCCTCAAATTATTAATCATTCCGTACAATCCAACCAGAGCCGTTGTTCGTGAACTTGTGGAGACTGAAGAAGAGTTTGGCAAGGATCTGCAAGCTGTTGTCAATCGCTACATGAAGATCATCGATAATCAATCAACACCTCGCATCATACGCGACAATAAAGACGTTATCTTTGGAAA
>CAKKOB020002586.1:0-12324 GCA_918844115.2 Phlebotomus perniciosus
GTAGAAAGCCAACATCCCAAGCTTAGTTTTTATTTAAAAAAAATTGGGTATTTGCCTTGCCTTCATATCAAAAAAAATTTTTGAAAATTGTGAATTTTGCTGTTCGATTAATCGAACAGCGGTCCGAAATGGGTTAAGAAAAGTCACAGCCATTTCGAAACATATTATTGAATTTTGTAAAAGTTTATAAAATTTTCAAAAATTAAAAAAAATCTTTGAAAATTTGTTTTCGAAAGTGGATTTTGTTTCGGGATTTTGCTTAAGAGGGGAAATTCCTATCCCTACTAACACTAGAAGTTAATATTATGGATCAGTTTAGATCCTAGTCCTTAACCATTTTGGTGGGTGACTTACCTCAACGAAGGACAGTTGCAATGTATGCAAAATAATCTTGCCTTTGTGAAAAATCCTAGTCTGAAGGAGGAGTGAATTGTGCTTTGACCGCCACATAATCTCATGAATTTGCATATTTGATCGATTATCGTGGAAAAATTGAACAATGCTGGAGGATGTGGAGAGGAGAGCTGGCAGCAAGTGGCATTTTTCGCGCTTCTGCCAACAGTTGCATCTCTTGGGTGTATTCAATGTGCGTCTTCGGATGGACATTCATAGTTGCGCGCGCTCTGTTCGCGACAGTCTCGATGATTTCTGGCGGAGATAATCACATCAGGGACAGTTGGAATATATGAATGGTTGATTCAATATTTTCTCTTGATGCTTGCGCATGAAGTGCAGAGACCACCGTCAATGTTCTGCACCTTCGTCTCTTGCTGCCCCCTCGGAGAACAATGTAAAATTATTTATGCATTCAGCAATAGTCTTTTTCTTCTATTGATCACACATATAGGTATGAGAGACTTTATGATGTGACTCACGGGGGTTGGTGGGAAGTGGAAAGAATTACCTACATTACTCATATATATACCTATATAATATTCAGATATTTGTGACGTGAAAAATAATCCATTTAGCATTGAGAGTCTTTATGTGATTATTTTTTTTCTGCTTGTTGTTGAACTCAAAAGGTATCCCACTCGATAATCCATAGTGAGGAAAAGCCCATGAACTCTAATATCCAATTTCCTATTGCTCCCGCCCTAAGCATAATTTTTCTCGCATGTAGTAATTAACCCCTCTGTGGATCATATTTCAAGAGGTGGGCTGATTAAAATTTTCCAATACGTTGACTCTACAAGAAACCGTGTTTGAGAGTGGGTGCCAGAGAGTCCAATGCGAAATTTGGCGTTGAATAAATATCCTATGATTCTTTATGATACGATCTTGTCAATCATTTAGAGAGGCGGCACTAAAAAGCACCGCATTCGACACTCTCGTTGTTCTCGTCAAAGTCATCTCGCCAGAATATATGGCAGAAACGGCAACGATGGAGTCTCTCTTGTGTGTGGATTTGAACATAAAGACAATACCGCAGAATTGATATCAGCTCCGTGAAATCTCTTTTTGGGTTCGATTGCGAGGGGAGGGTAGAAAATGTTTGCAATATCTCGAGACACTGCAGACTCTGCGTCTCCAGAGAAGAGTGTCTGGGCGATTCTCTCTGGGATACCACCATGCACAAAGGACTGGTGGCACAAGGAGGACAAAAAGAGGACTTTAAGCGAGAAAAATGTATAAATTTTCAGAGTATAGAGCTACAAATCAAAGTGTCACTTATGGACGACAATCTCTTGACTCTGGTCGATTGCCGAAATATTTCTCTCACCATACCAAAATATGCTCCATCGACTTTTTCTCCCCCCTCGGACCAATATTTATTATATAAACATATTTTCCTTTGTGCATCCTTTGTATTCCAATTCCAATTTTAATCTCACATTCCATTCTGGACTGTCTTGTCCCAGAGACTTCTGTGTGTGAAACTCCAAAGTGTTGAATATAATCTTCGATTCACTATAACCAAATGATACAGGATAAGTAAATTAAAGTAATTGGAAATTGTTTTTTACTTTTTATTAAACCCTTTTCAGTACTGAGAGATTGACTGAGTAGATTTACCAGAGCACGAAACTTAAATGAGAAAATCGATATGATGACTTCACTAACCTACTCCAATTCCTGTGAGATAACAATAGGTCATCGAAGACCCTAACAATACTTTCTATGCTAGAAGGCTAGATATGTATTGCACTATATACATTCATTCGAAATCACCCACACTCCATACATGAAACCCAATCATATAACGAAGCACGAGCCATTTAAATCATTCGTCTTTCTCATCAATAATTGATATTATATCGTCTTCTGCCCTTCTTTCATCCTCAAGATAGAGTATATTCGTAATGTCAGAATGTTTGGATACAGATATTAATAATAAAAATGAGAAAACAGGGTATAGATTCCTTTTTTATACTCTTAAAATTCAATATAATGAAATATTAAATAATACTTCAGTGTGAAATTAGAAGCAAGGTGTGAATTGAGTAATTTATTAGATAAAAAACATACAAAGTTAAAACTAAACCGATGCCAACAGGTGAGTCACGTTGATTAATTTTAAGCCCAAGGGAGGTCAATTTTTTACGAATCCAGCATATAACCAATGTTCATGAGGGTTGAGAGCAATAAATTGATATATTAGTGAGTATATAAAGTATTTTTTTGGATAGTTTCATATTACCCAAGGGGGAGATATTATGGTCAGAAGTAGTGTACATTTTAATAGGAATTGCGTGTGAGCTTTGAGAAATGGAGTAGAAGTGCTAAGATAACTCAAATAATTTTGAAAACTTCCAAGGAAGAGCTGGAACTTTGAAAAGTTCTTCCAGAGCTTTAGAAGCGTTTATTAGGGCTTTTTGAAAACTTTTGGGAGCTTTTATCCTAAGCTTTTAAAAATGTTAGCTAGATTAGCTGAATGCTATAAAATTGATGAAAAGTTCTACCGAATTTTGCGAGCATTTGAAAAAAATCTGGAAAATTTGTAAAGCTCTCGGATAATTTTAGAGCTTTTGAAAATTCTAGAAAGCTTTTGCAGATTATCTTAAAGCTTTCATAGAAGGCTTTAGAAACTTTTCATAAAGCATGTTTTAGAAAGTTATACATAGCATTCTTTGGAAAGTTTGGAAAGCTTTCCAGGAAAGCTTTTTGTGAAAGCTTTCTTAGAAGCTTTCATAAATCTTACTTAAAAAGCTCTAGCCTTGTTTGGAATGTTTTATTAGAAAGCTTTTTTTTAGTAAAGCTTTCTTAGAAAGGTTTCTTTAAAAGCTTAAGAAGGCTGTGTATATAAAATAAAATTGATGGGATAAAAACTCTTCAAAGCTTTCGAATTCGTGCATTGGGGATCTCTTCAACAAAATGTGGAAGTGCTGGAAGTAGTGTACGTCTTTCGGACCATAATCTGCCTCTTGATTATTACCTATATTGGCATTGATAAAGATCTATTATCTATCTATAGTTTTTCTCATTTTAGTCATCAAACTATTATAAATCGTTAAAATTAAAACAAATCTTCAGATGCAATTATATATTGGAGCAGATCCTGTGAAAATGAAGAAATCTCATTCGGAACGATGGGAGAAAGTGAGAAGGAAACATTGTATTGCAATTGTGTTGAATCAATTGTTTGAACAAAACGTTTTGAATGTGCGCAATCGCGAGCTTCTTGAATATAATCTCAAATGGAGATCGCTCCTGTATCATCATCATTGTTGGCGGCTTCTGAATGTCACACAAAGGAGGATGTACACGTGTTACCATTAAGCCTGTGTGTTTGTAAAATCAATGCATTCGCGAAACGGTGTGAAATTTCCACGCAAAAAAGGCAAATTTCGATCTCATGAGAATCACACACCCAAGCCGAAAAGGAGCTGTTGATCACGATCTCTCGCTGCATCGAGCAGAGACCATGAAAAAAATACCTATAGAGGAGTATGGGATATAAGAAAAAAGCGACAAAAGTGAAGGACATAATATATGATTGCCTCGAAACAAAGATGACATCCCGTCAAAATGGTTTTGAGTTACAACCCCTTTGGGTTTTTGGAAATTGAAAAATGCAAAATATTTTGCGGCTTTCAATTGTCCACAAAATGTGCGCGATCCTCAACATGATGATAAGTGAGGAGATATTCTGCTCACAATTCCCCACATCTAATTTATGGATCGTCTTTGTGTTGGGACACACAATCTTGTGCCTATATAGCCGAAATATTTATTTCTATAAACTTATGACAGTTGGAGAACAAAACGTATACGGTCAGAGAGAAACGCGTTGCGATCATTTCGATGAAATATCAGATGTCAAACATTTCGCTGAATTCTCAGTGGAGGAAGGTGCATTCTTTTAGAAGGGAAGGAATCCCCGATGAAATCCACAAAGTTCCTCGAATTGAGATGACATCTCTCTCGGTTGTCTCCTTCTTCGGGCCTCTACAAGGGAATTCCTCAAGAGGAAATAAAGTGCGATTATCGATGATCGATGGTTCTATTTATTATTCTGTTATATCACAAATAAAATACTCAACCAATAATGCTCGTGCTTCGCAGACAATGGATGGATGATTCCTCTCCTTGTGAATGATATGGGCATTTCTCATCTTGCGAGAAATTGAGAAGCCAGAAAGTGCATATAATTGCTTTTTGTTATGTGCAATTATGGCGCCTCATGTGGGTGGGTATAAGCTTTCAAATACACGTTCGGGAGTTTCAATGTTTCTCTGGCGATTATATCTGGATGGCTGATGCTATGCCCTGTTGAATTAATATTTTCCTTCTTTATGTCTCTGTTGCTCTCGATCGCGTATTTTCCATTTATTGCCTCCTCTTGCTCGGGGGCGACTCACTGCAGCACGCCGAGGCCCCACACAACCAGGCCGCAAAAGATGCTCAAATGTTGGGGAGAGTAAAAGAACAGGAAATTCGCCGTGATCGCGAATAGCATCACACATGTGATCATTAAAGGATTCTTCTGTGGTGCGATTGTTTATTTATTGTGTGCATACTTAATGCTGGAAATATGTTATTTGGCTTGAATTTCATGTTCGACTGCGCGACTCCATTACCATATATCTCCTCAGCAGCGCCAACAGAACTTACCACCAAGATCTCCTCGGTGGCTCACTTTGCACTTGCACTTGCATCGGCGATCATCAGTCGCGTTCGACAACATTGTGGCGACAATGACGACTCCATGAACTTGCATCCCTCCTCACTCTCCCCACACCCTTGACCCATCTTCCTCGTATTTGACCTATTAGAGACAATTCATTGGCGAAAACACACTATAAGGATACAAGCAATATAACATGAGTGAGAGCAAATAATTAAACCTGGAAGAATATCTGGGAAAATGTTCACAGTTGAATTACAAACATTTACAAATGAAACGTTTAATTGAACTATGCTTCTTGTTTAGAAAAAAATACTCTTGGAACTGTGTGGAGTTTTCTAACAAGTTAATACAATTTGAATTCAAATGTTTTAATTGAGCTAATAGGTAAATTATGTACAAACTGATCTTTCAAAGCACGAGGTTCAAAAAATCTAAAAAGAAAGAACGTTTTTTCCTACATATTTTTAGATTTAACATGTTTCAAGCTTCCAAGGAAGAGCTGGAGCTTTAGGAAGTTCTTCCAGAGCCTTAGAAGTTTTCTATGATCATTAAATGAAGTTCCTAAACTTTTAAAAATGTTAGCTAGATTAACTGAAAGCTTTCGAAAATTCAATGCTCTACAGAAATTTAGGATCATTTAAAAAAATCTGTAAAATTTGTAGAACTTTCTCGGGAAAGATTTTACAAAAGAACTTTCATTGGAAAGCTTTAGAAATCTTTCTTAGAAAGCTTTCTATGATAAGCTTTCTTAGAATACAAACTTAGAAAGCCCTAGCTTTCTTAGAAAGCTTTAGAACGCGTTATTGAAAATAAAATTGATAGGATGAAAGCTCTGCATAGCTTTCAAATTGGAGCTTTGGGGATCTTTTCAATAATAGCATGTTGAAGTGCTGGAAGTGGTGAATGTTTTTCTGATCATAATATACTCCCATTGCTAAATATATTTGGAAATTTGAACATTTTATACGGGAAAATGCATTTGATTCAACTTAAGAATCTGTATAGAAAGAACAATCGCCTTGTGACAGCTAACAATAAATCGGTTATGTGCAAATCCCATTTTCAAATAAGCGATAAGATTTTACTTTTCAAAAAATATTTACTAATTCATTGCCTGATGCGAAAATGGGCGATATGTTTGCGGAAGTCCATGGCGAAAGGTCTTGATCAGCAGAAATCAAAGAATTGTTGTGCTTTATTGTGCTTGTGAAAGAGCAAATGGCACTATGAGACACTTTTCCAGATGCTCTTCTCCTACAGCAATAAGAGAAAATTGTGTATCGCCTTCAGCTGATCCTCGGAGCACATCACGTACACCATGTGCAAGGGAAGAAGGCGGAGGAAGTTCCTTCTTCACTTTCTAGCTTTTCTCGATTTACCACCCATTTCCATTTGTTTTTATGGCCTGCAGAGAAAATTCTAACACAATCACTTGACTTTTTTCCCAGCACTGTGTCTCTGAGAAAGTTCCTGACAAGAGTATATGCGAAAGAGATTTCCTCGACCTCTTCATCACTCTCGCCACGGCATCATCAGTAGGGAATCAAAAGATTGCCCAATGAGGCAACAAAAGGAAGAGAAAAAAATCACTTGATTGACTTCCCAGTTTAATAATATTTAATTGATGGATTGATGTGTTATTGTCATGTTTGTGTCATGTCGGCGACTATGTATAAAAAACCATTAAAATTAATTAACTCTCATGTTGCTGCTTCCATATGAGGAGCACATACACATCATCGTCATCATCAACGTACTCCCGGGAGATTGCTTTTACTTTGTAATTTTCATTTCATTCTGATGCTTCGCATTGGGAAGCTCCAACAATATAACATGGCATTCTTCATGCGGTAATGCTCTGCCATTCTCTATTTTCACGCGACTTCTTATCAGCTGTGACTTTATACGTAATTTTCCACAAGTCAGAACAATTTACGTAATGTTCTGACAAAAATATAGGTTTGTGTGACTCTCTATCGCTGGAAATGACCGCCAAATTATGTATTTTAATAAAGCAAAATAGAGTTAATATTAAAATCACCTGACAAGAGAACCTGTTTTCCATGCAGTGATAAAGCCACTAAACAAAGTCATACTGATTTCCGCGAATAAATTGGATCGCGTCTCAAGGACGAAGAAACTCCACCATAACAATGTGAAACGATTAGACCGTGGCCGCCACGAAATCATGAGTCGAAGGGGTCGAATTATCAAATCACAGCCCTGACAGTGATCCCCAGCTCTGATTCCTAGACAATTTTTGCTCTCTATAATCAAATATTCACCCTGTCGCGAGAGATATGAAGATTTGACGCAAATTATCATCTTGGATGCATAGAAATGCAGAGTCAGCCGGATCATCATCCGCGAGTGCTCCGGGTGTAAGATAATAAGGCAGCCCGCGATGGTGGCAAAGACGGGAGAAATGCAGACATCAATTAAAAGGCGTGGACTTTTCTCTTCATCTGACCAACTTCCCCGCTGAGACCACGTGCTCACCTCACAACAATATATCCCCGCGGGATTGTGCAAGGTGCCACATAATCAAAAGGCCCGAGATCAAGAGGCCGCGATGCTGGGTGATTTTGTAGAAAAATAAACTAATCACTCGGAGGGGCATCTATACGGGATGATGTCTTTGAGCCCGCGAGCGTATTCAAATCCTTAATAGTTTCACCATGAGCAATTTTTGGCGTAAATATACGCGCCAGAGAGATATTGGAAATATTTCTTTCTTAGAGAGAGCGAAAAAAACCAGACAAAATGTAAAACAAACATCAATTTGTAGAAACATGGAAATTTATTTATTCTACCTTCATTAGAAAACTAAATGAGACTTTTATCTTAGTCTTTTTTTCCTCTCTCTCACCACCTCCATGAATATTTCTATGCTCAAGGACAGGTATTCTCCGAGCATCGTGCTATTCGTTATCAGTTTGACTTGAAATCCCCAGGTTGGAAAAATCCATCTCAATATGCTCGTAATTCATATGCACAGAACATTAAGAGTCTGAATGCCGATAAACAAATTATCGCGCTTTTCGATAAAGTACCAAAATCCAATTAAAATAAAATATAAACAGAAGAAGGAATGAAAGATTTGGGATGAAACCTGTTTCTGTTCTTTCTCTTCACATACAGATTTTGTTCTGTTTGGTGTATTAAGAGTTCACGAGGTATTTATAATGTTTCACCAAGTGATTTCTTCGCTCTTCCTTTAACTTACCTGGGCTTCTTACCTCTTCTCTTTCCAAGTTGTTTTGCCGCAGAAAAATCATCGGATCGGGTCTCTCCCGCTGTGAGAGACGCTACCGTTCACGGCATTTTGATGGCTCCGTGCACAATGGGAAGCGTTAATTTGAACCACTGAACTGGCATTTTTTATTCTTTCAATTAATTTGTGATCTGATTAATGTAATGCTCCTCAATGAATTTCAATTTTACCTTTTGTCCTGTTCCTGCATTCTTTCGCCATGAGTTATGAGTTAATAATTTAAGAATTAAATAGTTTCTCAGTCTGTTAACTTTCTTAAAGATGAGCAATTTACTTCTGATATAGATATCTATTGAATTTGATTTGTTAACGCCGAGCGATCTATGTAAATTAGCAGACGGTTTATTAACAGAAGCCTTAAAGGGTTGCTCAGCTAAAAGTTCAATGGTGATACGAATTGGAGGCATTAACTTCATTTGCATGCAAATTTGTGTCCCTAAGTAAACTGATGTGGTGCAGTTTGCTGGAGATTATGAAAATGACACTGTGCGCACGAACAACTTCATTTGCCGCCAAACTAAATTCATCCGGCTGCGTGTCAGATGAGCCCCTATATAGCTCGCAATTTCCACATATTAGACATCCGTGATATATTCAACTGTGAATAACACTGTTATTGAGCAATGGGAATGGCAGAGAAGACAGAACCCTCCTCATCTGTATATCATTTGTAATATTTGGCTAAAGTAAACTTTCTGTAACTGATATGTTCTCTCGCCGTTTGGGTTAAAGGGGTGAGAAATTTCACGGTGTCGTTGGCGCTTAATTTTCCTAACATCATAATTTGCATGTTCCGCCAAAGGGGGATGATTAATAATCCGGCGATCGTAAAATTCCCACTCGGCCAAATTTGCATATCATAACACCATATCCGATCAATTATGATACGCCGAGTTAGTTATAAATTGAATTATTTCGTTTATTGGTTGCAGTTGTTTGACTATCCCCTTCGATTATGGCTTCATAATCGAAAAGTTAAAATCGCGAGCATGAAATTAAACCCCCCACCATATAATTATGGGTATATTGTGTTGTTTCTTGCATTTAAATGACCCACGAGCATTTCCTTATGATTAATATTTACTCATTGATTTTTTGCGCGCGGAATAGGGGGTGTACAACTCAAAGGATTTAATTGCAGGGTAAATCAGTGTATTGTGGAAAATCGTAAGAGGGTGAATTATGAAATGATTGCATGACTTGTGCCCACCGGAAGCAATTTCTCAATTCATGGAGTGAAATAATTGCGAGGCTCAAACCTCTTCGAAAATCAATTGAGACAGAAGTCAGGGCATTATTTATTTCAATATCATAACGTGAATTTTACGACTTGTCCATATCACTGGAATTATTGAAGAGGATTCCTAGAGAAATCCCAGTAGATTACAATCTGAATTTACGACACAACATCTTTTATGATTTCCCATCCCATCATAAAATGGACTCACGGTGAGAATCGTGCCAATATTCGTGCTCAGATTGAGTGATGATTATGATGCCGTATATGAATTTCATAACTCCTCAAGGGTATCACGGATATGAATCCACAGAATCGTATGATTTGATGACGGTGAAGGGATGAATATTTTATCGATGGCCTCTTTTCTTCCCTTTCCCGTGGCGAAAATCCCAGGAAACGGAAAGCCAGAGCAAGAGTTGCTAATTTCATGAATGCGATTTCCATAAATTGCACTGATTTCGATCGCTAAAATCTCAATCGTAGAGACAAAAGCCACAGAATTTACAGGAGAATTCCCACCCCTTTCCTCCCCATTCAGGGATAAGAGTGGGAAAGATTTAAATCGCCTTGTGCGAAATGTGAGCCGATGAAAAAGTTTCCACCCTTCTGCCAATGTGCGTCTAATGGTTTGGAAAATTATGAAAAGGGCAAATCCTTTGCTCCCAATGTTGAGATGTTATTGTCTGATAGAGAGTGGGATGAGACAGTGTTGAAATTTTGGAAGAATCTTTTAAATTTATAACGAATGATAAAGCGGAAATCTCAGTTCTTGGATTAAGTAATTGGATTTAGTGGATCAAAAAATTCATAACATATGATATTAATAACTTTTTTGCAAGAAATTTGATGAAAAGTCCTCCATTGCGCTCATGCGCAGAGAATTCGTGAAAAATGAAATAATTTGTAGAAATTGCCAAAAAAAGTGAGGTGAGTAATGGTGTTGGTGATAACTAGATAAACGTGGAAAAATTCCATATTTCGAGCGATAATTAACGAGCGTCCATCACGAACAATATATTTTACTCATTTCACTGAAAGGTGTGAAAATGCTTAATTTTTTTCATACCCAGAAAAGAGAAATATTTTTTTATGACTCCAAATGACACGTATCATGTTCACATTCAGAGTATTTAATTAAATTAATTTTCTTGTCTGATGGTTTGGGCGGGAAAATACATGAATGCGGAACTCGGAGGGAGGGGGGAGTGTTGGTAAAAGAATCATCTCCTAAAATTAGATAGGCGCCTCTCTCATTGTTTGTTTGTATTGAAATATGCCTTAATGCTCATAATTCATCCTCATAATATTTTTTACTGCTCTCTCTCCATGTGCCTTATTTATTTTCCTATACGCGTGCTTTTCACGCATTTCCCTTATGCCTCTTGGCTATTTATTTGTAATGTTATACAACAGAGTCAATGACAAGCGGAAATAAATCATCTAGTTGAATATTTCTTTTTTCTCCATCACCTCCTCGGTATCACGCTTCGAGGAGGGGAAAAATACCGACGTGAGAAAATGAAAAGCTACCCCACGGATCCACTGTGGGAGTACCTATATAGGAAAAAAAAACTTGTGGGAGAAGTTTCACCATTACCTTCATCAGCTCGAGCTCGAGGGTGTATTCTCCAGGAAGAAAAAATTACGCCATACGTGCACACTTCCCACGTATCCTTGGAAAAAGCTTTACTTTCAGGGTAAAATTAGAACAAAAATCTTGCACAATTTAAGAGCAAAATGTGGGTGTCTGAATACATTTTATACAAATTTTTCCTTTAACATCAAAGGGGAGATACTATGGTCAGAGAGACGTACACTACTTCCAGTACTTTCACATTTTATTGAAAAGATGTCCAAAGCTCCAATTCGAAAGCTCTGAAGAACTTTCAATCTATAAATTTTATTTTCTATACAGTCTTCTAAAGCTTTATAAGAAATCTTTTTAAAAAAATCTTTTTAAGAAAACTTTCCAAAGATAGCAAGAGCGTTCTAAGTAAAATTTCTATGAAAGCTTTCCAAAGAAAGCAAGGGTTTTCTAAGTACGTTTTCTAAGAACGGTTTCCAGAGCTTTGAAAGAAAGCTTTCTTAAAAAGCTTTCTAAGAGAACTTTCTAAAAGGAAAGTTTCTAAAGCTTTCTATGAAAACTTCAAGAAAATCCGCAAAAGCTCTCTTGAGTTTTATAAAGCTTGACGAGAACTTCAAAAGGTCTAAAAATTATCCGAAAGCATTACAATTTTTCAGATTTTTTTTTAAATGCTCGTAAATTTCTGTAGAGATTTTTATCCATCTTAGAAAGCTTTCCGGTAATATAGCTTACAATAATTAAAGGTTTTCAAAAAGCCCTTCAAAACTTCCAAAGCTCTAGCTTTTCCTTTGAAGTTTTCAAAATTATTTGAGTTATCTTAACAATTCCATTCCACTTCCCAAAGCTCACACGCACTTCCATTTCAATGTACACCACTCTGACCATAATATCTCCCCCTTGTTTAATATAATGTTTGTTATACATAATTTTCCTCCCGCAAAAATGTCTTAAGATCTCCCTCAAGTGTCCAGTTGAAAGTTTTGAAGGAGAAAAAGTTACATTTGCCACAAAAATTCAGCCTCTTCGCCAAGTCAAGGAATAATTCACTTAAAATATTCATATAATCGTGTTGGGTGAGGGATGACGGGTAGTCAATCAACACCAGCATCAGCATCATCATTGCTGGGTGCTCTCGCCTGTTACAGGGGTTGAGT
>CAKKOB020002587.1:0-12317 GCA_918844115.2 Phlebotomus perniciosus
TACAAGTGATATATTCTTAAGCTTAAAAATGAATATTAGAATTTAAACAAAGAAATGTGTCAAAAATGGATAAAAACTGATATTTTTCTAGTTTTATTCACATTTTATTTGTAAATATTCGCAAATATTCGTAATATTCGCCAATATTCGCCAATATTTGGAAAATTCGCTATATATTCTCCTTATTCGCTCAAGTTATTGACGTAGATTCATCAGTCAAATGCCCCTCGTTCCTCACATTGTTCACGCTTTTCTTTTTCTAAAATAAAATCCGGAAAATCCCCTTCCACCCAATGCCAATATAATTCCTAAACGGCCTAAACTTTAATAAATCCCTAATGGAATTGAGGCGGTGAGAGAGCTTTTACACATGGAATAAACTTGCTAAGACGTTATAAATATTTCAGGAGAAAAATTGAAGACAATCGTGTTCGATATTTTTTACCATAAATTTTCTATATACATGCCATATTGAAATTCATAACACGGAGAGAATACAGAAGAAGAAGTAGCAAGAAGACGTGTAAATCTTAAATCAGTGTCTAAAAGACATATAGGCGTATGGAGATTTTTCTCTCTGGATATTATATGGAAAATTCTCACGTCCCCCATCAGCAGATCGCATGTGATAGTTCAGCTCTTTGACAATTAATACTAATTCCCCAGGAAATGGACACAAAATGTCCCTCCCGTAAAAAATAAACCATGTGAAATACAACAATGTTTCTGTGGTGAATGGCGAGGGAAAAATGGGTGAGAGAATACCGATCATTTTGGTAAAATAGCATTTTATGGAAAGAGTTTTGGTCCACAGGGACTTTTAAGATTTATGATTCGGCAAGCCACCTGTCCCAATTCCACAAGCAAGATATTTCCTTTTAGCAAAACACAAGGAGAAGTGAGAGAATGTGAGCTCAATGGTTTTTGCTTCTTTAACATCCTCCTGGGCGCGCTATGCCAAATATCCACCTTTAAATTCAAGGAACAAAACACCCACAAAAAGGGCATTTTTCTTCCACCCATGAAAATTAAACGATTCCAATGCCGAGATGAAGATGTCATTAAATCGAATATTATGTAATGCGGAAGGAAGAGAAATTCTCATTCCCTTCCATTCTCTTTTTCGCCTTATCAATGGGGCGTATACGGAGCTTGTATTTGCTGGGATATGGTGAGATGTGCTGTATATATGGACCCGATATGCGGTGATATACAGAAGGGAAAAAGAAATAAAACCATAGAGTGAAACTTATTAGATTGCACTGAGAGACGTTGCGGAACAGATATAGACTTAATAAATTGATTACATTACTTATATAACTGGCATGGGGGTGGATTGTGTGGGAAAAGTTTTTCCAATCTTTTTACACTCTACACGATTTATTCACATATCATACGGCGGGGAAATGAATTGATCTTGTTGTACAATTTTCCCAGAGATAATTACATAGAGTGAGAGAGAACGAGAATTTCATCGATGAGGCGCGCAATCCTTTTCTTTTTCCCCACCCCGCACCCACGCTCCCAATTTATCACGTAGCAAAAAGGGAGAATAAGATCCTCTTGTGAGAGAATTTTCACGTAGAATAGTGTAATTGAGTTTATAGTGAGAGGGTATTATATGGAAATGATATTTTGGCCTCTGGCAAAACTGTGGTCTATCCCTCGTCTTTTATTACAGCATTATTCTCTTCTTAAAACACACCTTAAATCTTACTCTTTGACCATATATCACTCACTTCGTGTCTCCAGAGGAGCTCTTCACGTTCCAAAATAGCAAATTCTCACGACAATATGTTTTGTGTGTGATTTCACATGGAATTGAGCATTCTCACGTTGGACATGTCTTTTGAGAGCAAATATCCCAGGCGTTGGGAAGAAGAAGAAAGTTATAGAAAAAAGTTTTTCGGAACTTTACTTTCTTGATTAAAAAGAAAACTATCTTATAATTAAATTATATGCTTTGTTTCGTTTTGTTCAGTTTTATAGGAGTTAAAAGAAATTTTCACTGAAAAAATACACATCGAAAGCTTAACGAATTTAAGCTTTTGTATTCATTTTTATACGATATTTTACCAATAAAAGAAGTAGTCAAAGGAGAGATAATACATAATTTTCATTAATTCTATTACATATTTTGTTTGAAAGCTCCCCAACGATTCCTACATTTCGAAAGCTTTGAAGAGCTTTCATCTCATTACAGCTAAAGCTGAATCCACACTATCAAAATTAATCATTAAAATATAACCTTCAACAAATCAATAAACATAAAATCTACTATTGTTATAAGCCTTGCTTAAAACTTAAAGCTGACATAAAGCTTGAAACTACTTTAAAGCTGTCCTAAAATTTAAGTCTTTTAAGGTTTAAAGTTGCTTACAGCTTTAAACTTAAGACTAACTTTAAGCTTGAAGCTGACATAAAATACTCTTAAAACTTAAGTCCGGCTTGAAGTCTTAAAAATTAAGTCAAATTTAAGTTTGACTTAAAGCTTGAAACAGATTTAAATCTTAAATTTGTTTTAAAAATTAGGTCTGGCTCTAAAGCTTGAAATTTATTGAAGCAACGATTAAAGTTTAAGACTGGTTTATATTTAAGGCATAAAATTTAAGGGTGACTTTAAGCTTAAGGCTGGCTTTATAATCTTATGGCTAACTTTAAGATCTGCCCTAATAAACGATAATGTCTTATCATTTATTTTATTTACCCAAATACTTTCTCAGAAAGCTTTAGGATAATTTGTAAAAGCTCTTATAAAGCTTGGCTATCAAACTCATACATAACACATTGTGAAAGCTCAGAAAAATTATCGAAAAACTTTACAATTTTTTACCAAATTAACTTATTCAAGTTTACATTTTTAAAGTTCAGGGATAGCCCTAAAAACTCCACTAAACTTTCAAAATCGTAGTAAAGTTTACAGATTTCCTAAAGTTTTAAATAAAATGTTAAAGCTCAAACTGACTCAGAAGCTTTTCACAATTATTAAATCTCCCAAAATGTTCTGAAAGGCAAAATATTTTATGCAAAATAAAATCTTTTACGTAGAATCAACCTCTTATTACTTTTATCTCCTAAAAGCTCCCAAAGCTTTCAAAATTTAGTCGAGACACTCATTCTCCTTGTTCTAAAAACCAACAAAAATCTCCCGAAAAAAACTGGTTTAAACATTAGCTATTTAGTTCTCACAGTTCTTTTCCCGCCATGAAGAGCTACACTACCCTGCAAATTTATACAACCACACGCCTATCTTATTTACCTTCAAATTGAAATAAAAACTCTACATTTTCTAAAATTCAACAATGTAAATTCATAAAGTTTCTGATGAGATAAATTAATGATCAATTGTTGGAAAAAAATCCCTCAAACATAATCATCATTTAATTGGTAATTTCCAGATGTTTGCTTTTTCCCGGGGAGGGATGGAAAAGAGTTTCTTGCTGACACGGCTATCTTCCGAGTCGTTGCCCCCTCTAATTAGCTCATGATTGTCTGAATCATTTGAATATGCTGTTGTTTATTTGCTCAAACAGACAATTGATGTTGGCAGCTATATTTGTCATTTTCCAAATTTAGATTTTTACTTTTATTTAAATCACCCTTTTCGCAAGAAAAATCTCTACATAATGCCATTTGCGGTGTAAATTGAATTATGAAACATCTTAATCGATTTCGACGATGAGAAGGAATCATATTGTTAGCAAATTAATTGGTAATTTCCATTTTAAATCATTCATTGCCTCAAGAGGGTGGATATGGGGTGGTGTTCTTCGCGCTCTCGCTGGGTTTGAGGCTATAAAACCCATGAATAATTGATACTTTGCAGGGATTTTTGTGCGATTTTTTCCACACTGCAATTCCTCATAGGAGAAAATGACCAATTATGATATTAAGGGAGGGTGAGGGGGAGGGAATTAGTTATCATCCAACTCGTGGAGGATTTCTGCTTAAAGAAACGCTGCCTGGTCAATTGAAATGCCTTTATCGGTTAAACACAAAAGTGGCGCATGCGATTTTCACCCAAACTCCACGCGAAGGGTTCACCGTGACTGTTTATTAATTTTGAGATTCAGTTAGTGAATGAACTTTCATTGGGAAATACCAGAAAAAAGAGAGGGTGGAAAGTGAATTTCCTGGCGTTTGATACTCAGAAGTGTTTATTTCTTGATTCAATGAGGATTGATTAATGCGTGTTTTGTGGACAGTTAACAAACAATCAACAGCCGAATGATGAAATTCCTCGTTATATATCTACTGTTGATCACTTTCCAAGAAGTGGTTGTCGCCACTCCAGAATTAAATGGCAAGTTTATATGAATCAATTAGCAATAACAATTTAAATTGACTGGAAAACTATTGACAACAGTTGAAATTTATAAATGAATTTATTGAAAATAGTCAATCCCAATCAGAATCTTTGCATGGGAACCAAATGCAAACACTTAATCCTGGAACGATGAAGAGTGAAATATATAATATGTAGTTGGAGTTTTGACTTTTGGTATTCAATGTTGGGGGTGGGCTTTGCGCTGAAATTCCGAGAAATTTACACTGCACCAAATAGCATGTGTATTGGCAAAAGTGTTCATGAAGCAATTGAATTTCTATAAATACAGTTTTCCAACCACTCAGGCTCTCCCCTTCGATTCGATGGTGCATAAAATCCCCTTCCAAAATCGCCCGCCAGGAAAATAGATACAAGTGGGAGGCAAATCATACAGTTTTCCTAATATCGCAATCAAACGTGTATGAAAATTGCAAGAGGATTTTTTTTCGTGTGTAGAAAATAACCTTAACGTAACAGTGATTTTTTAAATTGGTGAAAGGAGTATCATTTTTAAATGTCATGAACTTTCTTTTGCTGTGGAAATGTAGAACAATTCTTTTCAAACGATTATCATTTCAGAGTTAGCCAAAAATTCACCCTTTCCCAAATGTTGATTAAATACGTGACAAGGTGTAATATATATTATACATATTTAATTACATTTACTTATAGAAAGGATAATTAGAAAGATTAAGGACTGGAATAAATTTTTGTAAAAGTAAAATTTTGCAGAATCATAAGTGAAATTACGCTGCGTATTAAATTAACTAAAAAACTGATGTAATTTATCAACAATTCTCATTCGTTTCACCACCTTTTTTCTGAACTGCACGACAGAAAAGTATTAAGAATTTTGGCATGAAAGAAATGATTTTTCCAGAGACTTGACCCATGGGGTGTTTTTTTTTTCACTGTGCGTGGATAATGGGTAGTGATTATGTGGTTGCTATATAGAATAATTAAAATAAGGGTTGTTTATTGGGGCAGTCTTGTAAGTAATTAGCATGTACTGGAGACACTCAAATCAATTTAGGTTCTCCTCTAATTATCTATTTTTCACTTAACCACCCTCTTTCTCAGCATTTCCACTCCCCTCTCCCCTCTCCCCTCCAAAGAGACATAAAATTGTTGCTCTTTGATGATTTTTTTGTCCAAATTGCTTCACTATATTTACCCATATTTACCCCTCACAAATACCATCTAATTGATTCTGGAAGAAGAAAAAATATATATGTCAGGAAAGGAAATAACTGCAAAAGAAAACTCTCTCTCTCCATCAACTCGATGGGAAACCTTGGTTGAGACTTGCATTTTGTATTGATAATATTTCCTGGCCGGGTTAAAAATCCAAGTGCTTTTCATTGGATTGATTTATAAATATTGAAAGAGTGGGAAAGCTTAAAAGCCGTCAACGTCAATTTCAAGATTTACTCAAACACCAAAGTACATAAAGCTGACAGAACTACAAATGCACGAGTAAGTGTATGTATTCGCGTGAGGTTGACAAATAAAAATCTCACAGGAGTTGCATCTCTTCATATCTACCATCGGGGACAAAGTAAATCACAAGGGATTATTGGAACTATCAAGAGTTGCAAGATATATAGTTTCTGACACAAACACCTAACAACACGTTATGGAAACTACAACTCATTTTAATTATGATTGGCAGGATAGAGTGTTGAAATCTTTTCATTTGCCTCAATGAAGCACTGTTAGAAATTTCCTTGGTAATTTCACTTGGCAGATGAAATGGAAAATTTCGCGTCAATGGGATTACATTCCTGATCCAAGGGGTTGATATTTCATAATAAGAGGTTTAATGAACTCTTATGATTAAGTTTTCTAATTTTGAATCGATCCAAAGCTTCCAGTAATCATAATCATAAATCTTGGAAAACTTTCCAGGTGATCATTCCAATAAGAATTGCCAACAAATATTCAAACCTGGAATGCATTAATGGAATTGCAAATGGAATTGATGGGTTTCCAGTAACAATCAGCCAAATTATGGAACTTTCCACTGAACCTTCCATTGGAACTATGGGAAATTCTCATGGAAATATTGGAATCTGATCGATATTATTCTCATTCTTCTGGAAAAACCCTCAAACTGGAATAAACTGGAAGAGAGTTCCACAGAAATTTTGAATATTTCCCCCTTGTCTGTGTTTGAACATTTTATATGAGAATTGGTAGGAAAAATATTGGTTATTTTGCAAATGATTAAATTACACTTCACAAAAAAAAACATGAAAAAGTTTTTTCATCATTCATAAATTGAATTAAATATAACAACAATTACATTTCATTTTGTTAACTTATAATCATTATGGCTGGGAATTTATTGAATTAAAAAGTACAACTTTCTGTGGTTTTTTTATGTGGTTCACACAATCAATCTCTTTTTTGCTGATTAAATTAAATAATAAGTCATTCACTGATTTTCCCTCATTCCATGCGTGATTGTTAATTGTGGAATGTCTTGAAAAATTGATCCCGAAAGCAGGGGAGACTTTCCTGATCCAAATCTACCCGCCATTTCTAATAATACCTGCAGAGTTGGTAAATAATATTTGATTCGATCGACATCTAGGTAGCAAACATGCAACATTGAAATTATACAGCACAATTCAAAATTGCCATAAGCCACATATATGTATTGGGCATTTTCTTCAACTGAACTCATTGTAGTATTTTCTCCTTCTCCTCAATGGTTTCTCTGGTGAACCACTATTATTGCTCCATTGCCCTCTTCTTTTAGCATAACACAACAACAGCAAGAGCTGGCGAGCTTCTATGTTGGGGAAAATATCGTGTGTCGACGGTCAAATTGTCGCCCGACGAACTCCCACCCTCACCAATTTTGCCCCCCAAAGAACACGGGACTTGTATCATACTCTCTTCTCCTGTGAGCCTAATGATATTTTTCAAGACTCTCTCACCTATTTTCTCACTATTTGACTTCTCCGCGTGCTCACTTAAGAATATTATTATATAACGACCACAAAACACCCTTCCAATCTCTCCCAAAATATGGTGATTTGCTTCTCACGTCTTTCGTCAAACAGTACTGGAAGTTTTATTAGGTTCACTTGCTAAAAGAGTAGTCTTAAAATTAATTTTGAGTTTGTTTAAACCTAAAATTTGTCTAATTTACAAAGGTTTTTAGATCTAGTTAATGGATTATTTTGCCGGCTTTATTGAAAGCTTTATATTGATTAAAATATTGTAAACGAGGCGCTTCGCGCCTCGCCCTTCGGGGCTTTTTGCGATAGCGAAGCGCTTCGCGCTCGAACTTTCTTAGAAAGTTGTTCTGGGACTTAGGATAAACGCGATCCGAACAGACTACAGGTAAAGTCCTGTTTTAGCCGCTAAGTCCTCCACGCTAAGCGCAGGTCTGCCGAGGCCCTTATAGGGGACCCCACCCTAAGTAATCCCACCATACATTGTAATCCAATTACACTTCATCTTTGTTGTAAAAAATTAGAAAATATTGAAAGAAGTGGTAAATTTGTATGGGAGCCATACCCTATGAAGGAAGGGGGTTATCCCCTATAATCTACAGTTATAGAGGACCCTACCCTGACTAATTCCGCCATACATTATGACACGCAACCGCTCCATCTTAGTAGTGAAAAAGTCCCTAACACTACCTGTTGTTAAGTAACTTTAAACAGCTTTCATCCTATCAATTTTATTTTTTATGCTGACACCTTCTCAGAAAGCTTATGGCAATTCTATAAAAGCTCTCAAAAGTTGTATGTAATGAAATATCTCATGAAAGCTCTTAAATTTTGAAACTTTACAAATTCACAAAAAAGCTCCAGCAACTTCGAAAGCTTCCAGGAAAGTTCGGAAATTTCTTTAGAAGATCTACAAAGTTTTCAATAAGAAAGCTTTTTGAAAATGTGAGCTTTTGAAGCTTTGCGTAATATATATCAAAACCTTGAATTCATTTAGAAAAGCTCAAAATAAATTTGAAAGCTCACAAAGTGACTCAAAAGTTGTTGATAATATCAAAGTATTACAAAGGTTGTTAAAGCTTTGAAAGCGTTTCAAAGCTCTTGTAGTAAAAAATGTTTTAAGTTCTAAGAATTGGCACTTCCACTTCCAAATGCAATGCGCACTTCCATTGAACAGTACTAATTTTTGTCTATTTTTATCCCCTTGGAAGAGAGGATTGAATTAAAATTTCTTTCTGGGTGTCCTATTTTTATAAAATTCTATTAATATTGTTTAATGTATTATATAATTATACTATTGACTGTAAATTGCATTAATCTGAAATTCAGCTGAAATTCATCTGAATTACAAGACTTATCAGTGAGTTAATTAAAAATGCTTTACGACATTTGCGACACTATGGTTAAACATCTAATGGATTTTCCATTTCACTGACTCTAATTGAGTGTTCACTACTGTATATATTAAAATATTACTTTTCACCTATACAGTCAAGAAAAATATTGTCCACTGTGAGTATGAGTCACAGAGTCAAATAACAATAATTACAGCTTATTATATTATTATTTTTGTGTAAGAGAATTGAGGTGATCATCGATCAAAAGTGAACTTAATTCCGCTGAGTAAGAAAGTCACCGAAACTCAGAGAGAGAAATAAACTGGAATTCCTCTTCTGGGTGTTTTCCGTCATAACTCTCGTGAAATCTCGTCATTTTCCTACTAATTGCATAATTAGGAGATGTTTGTAAATTAAGAAGAGGCGGAAGAAAGCAGTCAGCAAAATTCTGAGTTAAAAATATTCCTTACAGAGTGGAAGAGCCTCCAGATTTAAGAATCTTAACTTTTGGGGATCTTTATCTAACTGTTTAGTTACTCTACACCCACAACTTCTATAGCTCTGTTGGACTTAATGTCAATCCTGCTAAGAGTATCAAAGAGTAAATGACTTGGCATTTAAGTTCTCAATGGCAAAGAGCTGTGCCATATCATAAATTCATAAGTACTAATGGTGCATCGAGGATATTTTTTTCTCTTTCGACTGTCATAAGGAGAAATTGGCCCAATGATGCATCTAATTTGTTTCTCTTTTGCAAAAAATAAAATAAATATTTGTAATATTCTGCCACTTTACTGCTAAATGGTGTAATAATTTTGTGGGTGAAAGTGTCATGAGAGGAGACATAAGGAAAAGTTAAAATGTCACTTTGCTGCCTTTTCATTTAATGTTGATAGGACAATATTATTTTTTATTATTATGATATTTGAAATTTATTGTTTGGCCTGAGCAGAGGGAGCCAAAAATTACATTCACAATGCTAGGACGAGAGAGAAAAAAATCCTTACATTGCAAAACTTATAGGAATGCTTTTCCTTTTTTTCTCTCTATGAGAGGGAAAATTGATGGGTGGAAAATTAAGGTTATATTTTCATAAGGAGAATCACCTTAAAAATATCAAATGACTCAGCTGCAAATTAAATAGTAATTTAGCGACTTTGGGGAGTCATTTCACTGCCTATTATTGCCACGTATTTATTCACCACGTGTTTTTCTTCCTCGTCAACCTTTCATTGATTTGCCCTCGTCCGGAGACTTTTTGGCGGATTTCGAGCCCTCCATTCCCCCCACAAGTAGTACAGAGAGTAGGTATATTTTAATATTTGGGGAGACGAAAGGGGGGAGGGAGGGTAGAAAAATTGACGATTGTGGCGAAATGAAAGAAACACGCAACGTCTACAGGCATGCATTGATTTATTTATTAAGGCATTGCTTTTGGCTATATGGCTGAGAATTTCCTCAATTATTCCAGTAAATATTTATTTTTAAAACACTTTTTGATGATCTATATTTATTAATATTTCCCATTTACGCGGGGAAACTTTCGGACAAACTTTCCCTGAGGACTTAAATTTTTAACGCCAAGTTTGGCAAAAATTGAGATCTGTCCCATTAAGTTTGAGATGCACTTCTCCCAGCTAAAAGTAAAGAGTTGTGATGAAAATTATTAAATACCTATCCATTTTCCGTTTATGCAATTTTACAACACCCACCCCCCACCCACCCATTTTATTCAACATTCATGATTATATCGCGCAAAGTGATAGTCCCTACAATGTAATTTTTAATTTATACAATTCCTTCACTGCTCCAAAAGGGTATATGGAGAGCCGTGAGAAAAATTTCAAAGCTATTCAGGTGGTTATGAGAGATGCAATATACAATTTTTCTGCTTATATCTTTTTTAATAAAATTCATTTTGCCATTTTTTGGCGCTATGCATTATCCTCTCACCCAATCCCATCATGGAATGTATACGGATCTTTTTTTTCGCAACGAGCGCGTGGGAAAATTGTTAGATTTTTCCAAAATGCCAGGATTTATCACTTTCATACTCATGATACTTCAGTTGAGTAACAGAATAAATTTGCAGATTTGGGTGCTACACACTCTTTTCAGAAATCATCGCGCAGTTTTTCGCGCCAAAAGAGCCTAACCAGGAGAGAGAAATGCGATGAATTATATCATTTTTGCACCCAAACAGAAAAAAAACTGCAAGTCAGTTAAATCATCCGCCAACAAGCTGGAAAATCCCATGAAATTGACCGACTTGAGGAATTGAGGAGCCACGATATATCAAACAGCGTATCTTCATATTCCCCATGATAAATGATGAATGTTAATTTGCTAAACTCAAGAGGCCACACCATCGAGACTTTATGCAATAATTTGCATTGTAATCGTCGAGAAGAAGCTCCTCCACCTCTTTAATGCATATTTATAAAGAGATATTTTATAAGTGGAAAAGGTGTCTTATCGTTGTAAGGGATACTTCACCATCTAAATTTCCTCGAATCAGGGAATAAACGCATAATTCATTCGCGATGATTGAGATTAAAAGGTGCGATAGTTCATATTTCATAAGGGATATTCTCTCGAAAATTTCTCCCCCAATTTGTATGAAATTCACTGACCGGAAAACTATTAGTTGATATTTTCTCTTTCGTCTAAATTGGGGGAGTTTTTCAAATGTGGCAAATGAGAGAGAGATTCTTTTTTATATTTAAATATCTTCGTATGAGTTCAAAGGGAAAATAAAAACAGAAAAAATATCACTTTATCGCTTTTTATAAAGCACATCTTTTGCATTTCATTCAATTATTATAAGGAAGTCAGTCGTGAAAATGCACTTCCGGGAAAATAAAATAAAACACACAAAAAATTGTATCGGAGTTGTTGAAATAGAAAAAGTTTTTGAAATGTTGTTTTATTTAAACAATTGTTTTTATTAGTATTCAAATATTCAAAAAGTGCTCCGAATTTAATTGTGATTCCTTTAAAATTCGTGCTTTCTAGGCGATGAAATACAAAAAGCTAAATTTTATTAGATATATAATGTATTGTGTCAATTTAGGGGAAAGCGAGGCAGTTCAAACAGGGCTTTTCACGCCAACATTCTCAAATATTGCATTTTATATTTTCTTTAAATGGTTTTACTTTGTTTTTTAGATGGTTTTTAAACTCTAAAATAAATTTAGTCAATAGTTTGAGTTTATATTTAAGATTTATTGACTGTTTCAAACTGCCCCGTACTCCCCTACTTCAAAAAATCAAGCGAGTATATATTACAAACGAAGCGCTTCGCGCCTCGCCCTGCGGGGCTTCTTGTGCAGGCGGAGCGCTTCGCGCTCCGCGGCTTCTTAATTTCATGTGGTTTATTGATTTATAAAGAATTTGTTGGGAAATTTCTTAGAATTCAAAGTTAGTGATAGTAAAAATGCTTATTATTGCCGCTAATTTGTATGAGATTCCTGAGAAAGAACGTGAGAACAGACTCCTCTATATTGAAGGATTATAGGGAACCACACCCTGATCAACTCCATCATACATCTTGACACGCTAGCGCCCATTCTTATTAGTGAAAAAGTCGAAGATGTGCGAAAAATTCGTAAATTTGTATGAGTGCCATACTAAATAAAGGAAGGAGACTATCCCCTATAGCATAAGGTTATAGGGAATCCTACCCTG
>CAKKOB020002588.1:0-12313 GCA_918844115.2 Phlebotomus perniciosus
GACGTGTGCTCTTCCGATCTACTGGAAATTTTCCAGACTTTTCCACCAACAAGTTCGCTAAGAAATGTATGGACCGGTCGATAGCAGCAACATGGTCGAACCATACTGCGTTTACCTTATATCTAGTAAAACAGGTATTCATTTCAGTCTTATTTTCGATTGTTTTCACTGCAGTTCATGTATGTCATAGCTTATGATGACAGAATTTAAAATTTATGTGTTGAATGCAAATAAAAATGAATTAAAATAACTATGAATTATATTTAAAACAACATATTTTACATTTGAATTTAATATTTTTATATTTGAGGCTTTTTAAATCATTTATTTATTATATTAATTAAAATAAACATTAAAACTACCCAGTAAACTCGGTGTACATTTAACAACTGAACAGAAGAGCACTAAATGTCGCGAACTTGAGAGAAAGAAAGTTGGAAAAAAGTTGTTCGTTGGCGAACAAAAAAATAACAACAAGTACACCAATTAAGAAATGAGCGAGAATCTCGTGAAAACAAACACCACCCCCATCATCAAGTGCTAAAAAATTTCCTCAATGGAGAAATTGTGATGGGAAAAAGTGGGTCAAAGAACTTTTTACGATCGTCTCACACCAACAAAGTGAGAAATGAGACACACAACAACCAGTTAAGAAAAAGAAGCCATGGAGAGAAAAGAAATCAGCTGCTTCTGCCACCCTCGCAAAAGTCTTTTTTCTCCTGATGGTGCCTTCTTTTTCCTCATCATCGTACTATATATACATATCTTTTCTAGCGAGCGCTAATTATGAATGAAATTTGTACTCAACGAGGGGTGGGTGGGTTTGGGGGATTCCTCAATGAGGGACGAGGAGAGACTGTGACGAGACTAAATTACGTGCCATGTGAAAAGTCTTTCACAATAGGAAAAATGGTGGAAAATTATAAATGCGACGGTCTTGGATGTTTTCAGCGCGCGCGAAAAATTTTCTCCTCTTACGAGAGAGAGAACAACTTTTTTGAGGGGGGGAGTTTGATGAGGTGGGTTGTGTTCTTTATGTTTTTTTCCGAAGTGCCGCCACCCCGTGAAAAATTCACCGCGGGGTTAGGGGTAACACCATGGCGAGACGATTCTTAAGACCGAGGAGTAAAATGAAGAAAAAAAAGTCAATTAAATTAACATTCAACACGAGGATGGTGGGAAATCAAAAACGCGAAAGTGAAAACATTGGGCAAATTGAGTAAGAGCATTTTCATGGGAAAATATTCCACTTTATACCCCAACAAGTCAACTGCATATGACTTGTTTCTTTGCCTAAATTATTCCCTTTTCCCACATTTTATGTATTTAGAATTCATAATGATCCCCAAGTTGCCACCACTTTCAATTTTCTGCTAGACTCCCCAGAGGGGGGTGGGGGGCTGCGGAAAATTGTGTGTATATGTGGGGAAGAGAAAAATAGTGTGGGGGGAAAATGAAAGGGAAAAATTCTTTTTAAAAGTGTATGTGTGAGAAAGATTTTTCCGCGAGAGACAGAGATGACGAAAAAAAGGGCGACAGGGTGAAAAGACAAGAAAAAGTTTTCCATGAACCCTCCAAATGAAGGTGAAAGTTATTCTTATACATTTTTCATCTCAGCCTCTCTCCCTCCCCCTGGCTCTTCTGAACTATTGCAATTTTTTCCCATTTTCACCACATCTCCCATGGTGAGGTTTCCACAATTTTCCTTTTCCGCCGGGTTTGTTTCATTTCTTATTTATCAAGATGTTCATTTACGGATTTTGTCTGTCTGTCTGGATTTATTTTTCTGAAGAGTTTCTATGAAGGCATGAGGATTCATCACTTGATGACCTTATTGGATCATTATGGAAGTCTCAGCCCCTTCTTTTCTATCCCTAATTTCCTTTTTATAATGTTTATTTATCGCCTCAGTTTTATGTTTATCTGTTAGTTTATAAGTTTTTATACGTTATCAATTAAAGAAAGATAAATTATTGTACTTACAATAGATTTTCACTTGTTAATTAATTTTTGGGCTTATCCAAGGTTGGTACTATCATTAAAATAACTGTTTGTACAACAACAAAAGATATGTCTTGATAAACCTACGCAAAATATCATGGTTATGTATGTTCTATTTATAAAATTTCTTGATTCAAGTTTACAAGAAGATTTATTAAAATTTTTAAATTCTTTTTATTGTGTATTAAAAAAATCCATCGTTTCAAATTTTGTTTGAATTTGACTTTCATCTCAATCTTGGATTTTCCCAGGTAAATCTCTGCGAGTCAGATTTATCTATACACCTATACCTGATGAAATTCTCATTCGCTCCAACCCTCTTAATTTCATGCGTAAGGAAATCCCATGTCTTTGGGTGCGAATCTTCAATCAGAGGAATCCAATATCAATTTCTGATGAGGGTGAAGTTGTGAAAATGTGACATTTGAAGGCGTGAAAAGTCAATAAATACGATGAGTTAATCAATAAGAAAATTCAGAGGAAAGACTTTTCACACTTTCATCACTCCCGATGCGTGAAGGATCTTTCTTTTTCGTCACACGTGTGGGAGATACCCCCCGACTCCTCATGAGAGATACCACCCACTTTTCATCATGAGTTTTCCGCGCGGTGTGTGTGTGTGGCAGCAAAACAAAATGGCCGACGGCCTGTGTCACGTGATTGGATCACACACAGAGTCCTCACAACCCCCGAAAAGTACTCGAGAGATGGGTTGTCGTGGGTGGGGTGGGGAGTTTGATGAGGGTGGAAGTTGGTATGTGGGGACGTTCATTCCGACAGAAGCACAGGCACAAGATAGATGGGGAGTGCTTGAGCGGAGGGTGGTTCTGTCGCCCGAGCGCCCCCCTTCCATTTGCCGTGGCGCGCACATCTCGGAAACACACATGGGGCGCACGGGGGAGTCCGTATGTGTTTGCGCGCGACCGTGTGGGGCCGCAAAGGGGGACGCACATATTTGAGATAAGGGTGAACGAATGGGTGAGCTGGTTAGGAGCTTTCGTACGGATGAGGGTTGGTCGTTTGCTATGGCCCGGGCATGTGTGTGAGTGATTCTCTCTGCCAACGGTTTTAGCATTGGGGGGATGGCAAGTTCGCCCACTAAGCAACACACACATAGAGTGACTCGTGAATATTCGCGATGAGAGAAAATGGAGCTTGATTTGAAATACGCGAATATGGTTTTGGGGGGTATGAGGCTGAATGTGGTTCAAGTGGGTGGGATTGACACTGAGTTGAATATCCGTTTGTGGTTATAATGATAGATAGTTTAACAATTTTTCTTTATTTACAGAAACTGATGTCCACGTATGATGCCGGGTCTGGTAATATATAGAAAGATTTTTGGTCCTTCGAGCCGAATACAATTAACAAAATAAATTATCTAAGAGTTTGGCAAAATAAGAAATTTTGGTCCTTCGAGCCGGATAAAATTCTTTTTCAGCTATCCAACTTAATCAACTCCTGTTCTTGGTTTAAGAGGCTGAGGATTCCATCTTTAAGGTAAATTATTATATTTCAAAATATATAAATCTAGTTTTTAAGAAACACACTTTTTGTGATCTCAGATCTTTATTCTAACATTTCTTTGGGGATTCACCTCAGATATAAAGGTGGATTTTGTGTAGTGTGGGGTTTTTGTCCGTGAGAGGGGTTTGTCAGCAATGAATTACAGTGGTTGAGAACTGAAATATACATGTCATGACCACAAAATTCCCTCCCTTTTCTCTTCCACAACTAACTGCGCTATTTGAATATATTAGATTCTGCGACAGAAAGGAATGGTCCAGAATTTGAGCAAGAAACACGCCCTATAAACTCGCTAGTCTCTAAACGCATATAATCTTTTAGTCTATACGAGCTACGCAGTCTAGGAAAATGCACAAAAGGAAGGATAAGAAATTGAAAATTGATTTGATTTGCCTTCCATTTCCATGTTGAATTTCCTTGTTTGCCTCTTATTTCTTTTTTATCACAAACCTACAGTCTCTTGATAAATAATATTAGGAGATCAAGAGGGTTGCCGTACATTTTTTTCTTTAATTTGACATTGAATATTCGCTTCATGATTTTTTGAACTCCTCAAAATCCAAAGTTATTCTGTGATGGAATTTTTACTTTCATCCAATATTATTACATAAAACTACTCATAACTTTCTTCTCTTGCAAAAGTTGCTCAAAGTGTATGGAGTTACACTATGTGGTGTCTCGGAGAAAGTTCCATAAATAAATTCGCGGATAAATTCCCAAAGAATTTTCTATAGTTACATACGAAAAACCACCAACGAAAGGGTGGTTTTGTGCGATGAAGGGAAAAAGAAGTTTTTACATATTTATGCTCTATACTGTATAATATTTTATAAACATTGTAAAGCTCATCTCTTCGGTGTCTGTGGAGCGAGAGAAAAAAAGAGAAAGCTCTAGAATTTTGTGATGAAAAGAGAAAGGAAAAGCGTTTGCATACACGAGGTGCTTTCTTAGCGGATTTAAAATGAATTTATGAATTTATATTGTATACGCGAAGGAGAATCTCCCGGTCGCATATGTAAATTTTATATGCGTATCCGGTGAAAAGGATAAAGACTTTTTCATATTTTTTTTCTCCTCCATCTCTTTCATCTTGTACTTTTTGTCTTCCCTTTATTCTAATACTTGAGCTCGTCTTCCAAGTCGATGACATATGAAATGAAAAAAAAGTGTTCACTGAAAAGGAATAAGGGCAAAGGGAGACATAAAATTTATTATAAACCCACTTCTATCTATTACATGGAAACAAGGCTAAAAGATCTAAGGGATGGTGTGAGATTCACAGAAGGAATCCCTTTTATTTTGCTCAAGATTTTCACACACTTGTTCACAAGGATTTTTTCCACCAACACAATCCCCGTGCACTTTTTCACAATCGTGTATATGGCTTTTCTTTTCTCAACGCTTTTCCGGATGACTGAGTTCGATGAAGATGATCCACCTGAATACAATTCCCCATACATATTAGAATTTTCGACAAAATTAATTCAGAATTCTAAGAAGGGATGACATCATTGGGGATGCTTTATTGATAGAAGATATTTAATAATTTTTGTCATCGACTTCTGATCCTTTTGCAATAAGAGATTTCTTTTTAGGTTTTCATATTTCTCTTTATTTGGTAATTAGCTTCTTGTTCCGTTATTAAATTTTCAGAATAAACCTGTATTAAATCCTACTGTGAATATTCAATTATAGTCCCTTATTTTGAAAGGAGCTTTTCCACGAAGTAAAGATTATGGATTTTCCCGACATTAAGATATTAACCTTTTCAATTCGTACTTGTTGAACGGTATTTGGTTGGATTTTTCCCTTCATTTTTATCTTATTGTTTTGACACGTACTGTTCGACTACTTAAGGACAATTAGTATGTAATTTGAAGATTTGTCCGAAATGCCCCCCATTTCCTAAAGTGAACCCTAATTATTCTCAAACTCGGCCCTTAAAATAAGTCTTGTCTTACTTATTTTAAATAGATTTTATTCATTTTATCAAATTTTCTTGGTTATATACCTATATAAAGCTGATCTAATTGGATCAGGTTTAAAATTGGTTAAACGAATGTTTGATATATAAACTATTTCATAGAATTTCATCTAAATCATTTTGAAAAAACAAACTTACTAACTTTATAATCTCACTAATCCCCTTCCAACATGTTGAGGCGCTCCGCAAAGTCACTTTGCACTTACTTTTTCAGTTGGTATCATCCACTTCTTTGCTCATGGTGTGAATCTTTTATGTATATATGAAAGAGGATTTTGGTATATATGGCATATAGGTAAATATGAAAAGTTTTAGAATCATCCTGCAAGAGTAAATTTGAATAGTCACATCGTGAAATTTCTAATGCAATGCCACTCGAGTCAATTATTGAAGTGGAAATTTCTCTGCATGTTGTTCTTAATACACCGAGTATAACTTTTCTCTTGCTTTTCTATTGAGACACATTTTCGGAGGATGGAGGAAATTATGCATTCTCTCAGTTTTATGTCTTATATGCTTTCTTCGTAGGAGATTGGTGGGAGGAGGTGGGAGGTGAGAGCTCGGCAATTTCTCATTGTTGTCAAGAGTTTTCGCCTCCATATAAACTTGTACGAGACTCACATGTCGGTGGGTGGTTGGATTTTCCTAGCAGAGTCTTAGCGGTTGAAAATTGTGCAGCCCCAGAAAAGGGGTAAGAGGTGAATGTTGAAGATGAATTTGTAGTTTCAAAGTGAGGTGGGTGGTGCATCAGAAATTGAAACGCCATCTTTATAATAAATCCACCCTTAGCAGCTTTTGGCTGAACTTTAGAGAAGATTCATTTGGATTTGAGGCTTCGCATGATGGTTAAATTTCAAGGGAAATTTGCTATTTTGGATGTGGAAGTTTTCAGTAACTCTTGGGATTACTTTAGGGAAAATTCCCCTGAGAAACATTAATGGTAAAATAGTGTGTGAAATGTATAAGACCTCTTCGTACTTCGGGGGTTCTTGGAAGTACATCAAACAAAGCTCCTTCCCAACTCTGCCTCTGGGGTCTCTTTGTGAGGACGTGGCTGACGGGTGTATGGATGCATGAGCACCAAGGAAATCTCATATGAAGAGAGTTGGTGGTTTTCGCTGACGATGGAATTCACATTTAACCTTAAGACACATCATCAGGAGCAAATGAAATGAAGGCGGGAGGGCTTTAGTGGAAGTTGTACCTAATACTATACTATGTAAGGAGCACAAGGAGTATTCTTGGGTGCTTTGCATTTCACGCATAATGTTTCGAATACTGTCGAAATGTCAGGCTACACACCATTCTCTCCACTTTATTCATCATCCACTCCATATTGCTTGTGAATGTGCAAGAAACTCCAAAATGCATGGAATTTCTCATTCACCCCCGCCCACCCACACCATTTATATATATAGTGCAAGAAACTTTTCATTTGGCTCAAATGAATTTCGCGTATGTGAGGTGAAAGGTTGAAGAATTTGTCGTGGTTTCGAGTTGGAAGCTGATTAGAGAGATGCTTTTTGTTACCACCCACCTCCCCCCTTCATTTTAGGGGGTGGATGGGGTGGTACAAATTTATATTTAATACAAAGGCATACTTGTATGAAACTTTTGTGACTTTATTTTCTATATTAACCCCTCTTTTCTTGATGTTCGCAACACTAATTTCTTCGCTCAGAATTTTCATTAACAACCTCTTGTACGCGAAAGTTTTCTCTATACATTGGCACCATAATGAAATATGTCTTGGCAATTATGGTGGGTGGATCTTTTAGTAGAGGAACATAATCAAAAGTTACCCTTTATATTTGGAAATGTGGACGCTTTCGCATTTTCCTCAATTTCACCGACAAACAATTGAAGGGGATGAAAAGTCAATATAGCTAAAATTAGAAAATTTCCCTATTGCGTCCTTACTGGGGCTATCACCGACCCAGGCTATTCAATTCATTTCATTACTCAAACACGTACTCTTAAGCGCAGAAGGGTAGTACTACAATCTATCTAATTTGAGAATGTCCGAAATGGTCCTAACTGGTTCCTATGGTTTTATGATTTTATTCACTGTTCTGAGGTTATTTGAAAAATTGCGTACCATCGTTTGTCCGTCCATGCATCCGTCTGTTTTAAGGTCGATCCGGAGAAAAGGAATACGCAATACATTTTTCCTATAAATGCGACCAGGCACTACGCAAAGTCACTTAGCACACACTTTATTATCACAATGCTGAGAAATTTCCTCAAAATTAACTTTGCTCAATGAATTAAAAAATCATCAATTGCTCAGGCACTTAATTAGCAATTTCACGCATTCTGACATTCATCATGACTACTTCTTCAATAAGATTAATGATATTGACAATATACCAATGAAAAATCACTCGCTGGTTGACTCTTGGGAAAATTGAAAAATTGACCAAGAATACTCAACTCTTTTGCATCTCCCTCTTCAATTTAAATTCGATCTTCGCCCAATAATTTATCACTTTGACAGTGATAGAATATTTTACAATGGTTTTTTTGTTGTATGACTTTTTTTGGCGCGTCTGGGTGTCATGTTTATGCGTAACATCAATTCAGGGATGTTATCCCTTATTTTCAATGCTCTTTCATTCCTCACAATGTCTCGGTGATTTTTTATGCGCATTCAATAAATTGCAATAAATTTCACTTTGGATACATTTGATATTCCTCGGTTGATTCTGCCACGATCGGCGAATGCATTTGCATTGGGATCACTAAATAGACAAACGACTTGTCTGGATAAGAGTTCGTATGATGTGTAAAATAATTTTTCAAGGGGAACACTGAATTTAATTTTAATGCATAGGGTTGATTGTGGATAGTTTTCCCGCTTTTTTTTCAACTGATTTTTTTTGCACGTATAAAGAAATGGAAATGGGACGGATTTTTTTGCCACTGTCGTGAGATACAACAATAGAAATTGATTTACATACCCAAAAATCCATATGTGGTAGCTCGTTAGAGGCACATAGATTTTTGCAACCCTTTCTCATCCCCTCAATTTCAAATGTCTACAGGTACCTGAAACCTTGAATTAAGTAGCGTGCTACAGTAGCACCCTTAACGTTTTTTTTACATCTCTCCGTGAATTCCATATTAATTTCCATTCGAATTTATGTAGATGAGGGTTAACATCTGAGATTTTTTCTAAAGAGGGAATGGTAAAAAATACTTTCTATACTTCACATACCAATGATGGCATTTGATACATTTCTACCCTTATCCCATCTGCATTCATGTTGAACGTCAAGCGGATGCAGCGATCGAAGTCAGATGCATCGAAACGGCTTCTCCAGGGAGGAAAATAAGGGTAGATTTTTCCACCCAGAGACATTATTTGATAACAAACCAAGAGGAAAACATTCAATTGAGGCATTTCTCTTTTTCTCTTTCATTATTTTATTATTCGAGACATGATTGAGGTTGTTATAGGGATTTTCCTCGGCAAATTCGTGAGGGTATAAAAACGTTAACATCAATGCCAAGTTGCTTTTCTTAGCTTTTCGCGAAGAGTACTCCTAATGGGCTGGTTTTCTCTTCGTGGGAGCTTTCTGAAAAGAAAAGAATTTTAAAAGAATTCTTTAGCTGAATTGTCATTGGAATATTTCATCTTAGAGATAATAAAAAATTGTAAAAAATAGTTCCTAAATTAATCTCCAAAACTCATTGAGGTGAAAAGATGTGGATGATATGCCAGATAAATATCATTTGAAAAGTTAAGAGATACCTCAACAAATGAAAAGTGTCTATCTCATTATGATTGGGTTCTTTGTGTTGCTTTAACGACAATGAGAACAGATCAATGAATCTTTCCGGCATCAACAATGCCAGTGCGAATGAAGAGGTGGAAGTAGAAATTTATTTCATTCCGTTTTTCAAATCCCCTCAGGAAACATATGAAAGGGTTAATCTCATGAAGTTCTACAACCATATCAGGTAAATATTTGCGCATTTTTTCTCGCTGCAGAAAAAAGAGACAAATATGGGAAAAGGAGGGATGAGAATCGTGTGATTTTTGTTTCGGGTGCAAAAAAGGGGTGGTGAAGATTTCAAAAGAGATTACCAACGATCATTGAAAAATTCTTTACACACCGCACAAAAAGATTATGTGGATTATATGGGGAAATTATTGGTGTGTTGTCTATAAACAAATTGAATTTGAAAACACCTGAATTCAAGGGGTTTTCCCATGGGGGCTGTGAAAGCTCATTTTCCCATGAAAATGAGGTTTTCCGCTAAGAATATATATTTCGAATATAATGATCATCTTCATCCTTCATTACTCTCACTGTTGACATGGAACCATTGCAAGCTGATGCTCTCATGGTGGGTGTATTTTACTCTTGAGGAAAAGTAATGAAAATTGCCAACAATTTTCCTCATATGCGAGCTTTTCTCGCGCCTATTTGACATGTCAAAGCCATTTGATATTAAAAGTGGGGAAGAATGAGCAATATGGGGGAGGGTATTTCAAGGGTTGTATTGTCGGAATGGGTAGGAATAAGACACTCATGCCTGTTTTTCCGCAGCACTAAAAGATGATTCCGTGACTCTATGCTTTTTCCATCTTCTCACCGACAATGCACTGAGAGAAATTTGGAGGAATTGTAACTTAAACGGTGTAGATTATACTCCGGCGCGGGGTAACTCTGAGCAGGAGTTGAGTGCCTGAACGCATACTAAATATTATACGGTACAGACTAGGTCTATAGCATGGACGGAGTAAATAGCAGAGTGAAAGTATTTTCGTACTACAAAAAAATAATAATCAAGACATTAGCAATCTTATAAAACTTACTACGAGTAAGTGTATCTCGGAGTTAATATTACACCTTTTAGGGTAAGACTATGTAACTTGGAACGGTATCTAACTTGGAATACCCTGTACATTAAGCAGTGTTCCAAGTTAGATACCGTTCTAAATTATGGCTCCGGCAGACCTGTGATTAGCCTGGAAGATAAGCAGCTAAAACGAGGCCTCGTTTGAGTTTAACTCTAGCATGTTTGGATCGTTTAGCTTAAGCAGCAACACAACTGAGAATTCTAAACTTATCCGTATATGAAGTAGGGTTCCAAGTTGGATGCCGTTACAAATTTAGACTCCGGCAGAGCCGAGGGTTTGACTGTAGTCCGTACAGATCGCGCCTAGCCTAAGCACCAAAATAACTGGCTAAGCAAAGTGTCCTGCTAAACGCAAGTTAATCTGAGTCCTAATCTTCTTTTAGCTGCTAATCTTCTACACTAAGTGCAGATCTGTCGGAGCCCTAACCTGGGACGGTATCTTATTTGGAAACCCGGTGTTCTAAGTTAGATATACCGTTTGATTTGGAACGATATCTCTTAAAACACCGGGTTTCCGAGTTAGATACCGTTACTAATTTGGGACGGTATCTAACTTAGAATACCAGGTTTCCAAATTAGAAATCGTCCCAGGGTAGATCATCTTACCATATAGTTTAAAATTTACCCCAATTTAAAGAAAATTCCCAAAAACTAATCCAGCTTGGTTTTCTTGAGTGGTTGTTAAATGACTCAGTAATGAGATCGTGTTTGAATCTAACAGTAGCCCTAATCCATCAGCCTATATTCATACTTTTCTCTGAGTATGTTTAGGGGATGGAAGTGGAAATATTAGAAGACATAATTTCCAACTGCCTTTCAGCAGAAGCCTCATAATCAAAAGAGTGAAAGGGGTATGAGTGGGATATGAAAGACAGTGGTGAAAAGGTAAAATATCGCGAGTATGTGAGCCTCAATGTGTGGTTTGTTTAATGTTTTCTCTGGCGTTTGCTTTCTGGGCTCCAAGTATTTTCCATAGGGTTGGGGGTTTTCATGCTGAAGGGTTGACAATAAAGAAAGTGGAGGCAAATGACAAATATGTCGCTGTTTTGCTTTAATATCTCCCGCCACCACCTTTGCGTCTCCTTTGTGTGTTTGTCTCACCAAGCGGATGTGTTCTGGGTAGGAATATATAGGAGGAAAAGTAGAAATTTCATCTCGCCATTGTCATAATTCCTCATTCTTTAGTTTATTATTTGATTCCACACTAAAAAACAAGCATCGCGGCAAAGAGCGTTGTACCGCGTGAGGTTATGGGGATTTTATGGGAGAGAAGATGTAGATGAGAATGTGCAAAGACAAAGGACTAAATATCCAATGGGGCTGCCAGGTTGACACTCATTTGTTCTAATGATTCCTCTCCAGGGCTTAACTATTTCCACCCTGTCGGATATGGAGGGGGATGGAAGCTGGAATGTCAGACAAGGTGAGGCGTAATTAAACTCCTAAAAGGCTCAACTATATGCGTATGAAGTTTCTTATCACATCACTTTGCCAGCAATCAGTTATGTCTCAAGGGCTTGAAGGGGAAGATTTTACCTAAGGGATTTTTGATCTAGGGGAGTGTCACGTTTTACGCAACTTCTAATGGAAAATGAAGGAAAATTCAAGTGATTTTGGAGTTGATATTTATTCATTTTAAATTAAAGATGATTTTGATTAGATCGGATGATTTTAGAACAAATGATTGGGAAAATCTTTCGCCCCTGGAGAGAAAAAACCGTTACACGCCCTAATTCAAATTTTAAATTTTTACTACTAAAATTTCTTAAAATCAACCAATTCTTCCAAGAACACATCAAAAACAGTTTAAAATTGATCAAAAGAATTTCGCTGTTGTCTTTTGTTAAAATCAGCTGCACTTTGACCCTCAATATCACCTTCTTCTCGACTCTTGACAAAAAACGAAAAGAGCGTCCCCGGGAGGGTTAAAGA
>CAKKOB020002589.1:0-12310 GCA_918844115.2 Phlebotomus perniciosus
AGTCAATCCGGATTGGACTCTCCATTGACTGGCCTTTTTTTTGCCGAATTTGGGTGAAATGACCATTGAATGGGGGATTGCATTTTCACTGGAAATCCGATTCCACAGTGTATGGTATAGAAATTTTCATGCAATTCAACAGTGTTCTATGAATTGTCTATGTGGCATTTTACAATTGACATTCAAACTTTGAGGAAATATTCCTCAACGGGTGGGAAAACCACCCACCGTGATGGGTGGGAGTGTTTAAAATTTTCACGAAAAGTTTTTAACTAATTTATAGGCTATGAGTTTTGACGTTTTAATCGAATTCAAATACAGAAATTAAATGAACTCTTATTTGATTCGAAAACGAAATCAAAGACACGGAATTTATTTTGCCATCCCTCCCACCTACTAAAAGCAACCCCATCGTTGAAAACCTTTCCATTTAATTGCATATTCTCGTCATCATTTGTACACAAGTTTTAATAAATATGCGGCTGCATTGGCTTTTGGTGACTTTTCCTCTTTCACTGCTGGGAATACGAATGTGGGTATATTTTCTGTTTGTGTGCAAAAATCGATTGAAATTTCAGTATAAATGCAGAAGGGAAATTATTTATTTGTGTATAGTTAAAATTTTCTTCATTTGTTTTCCTCATCAAATGGGGTAGGAAAATTATATGCGAGGGTTGATGTTGACGACAGCGAAACCCACTAATCAGCATCCAATACGTGTAACGCAAAGATGATTATAAAATTTATTCTTCTCCAAACAAAAGACACACAAGTGAGTGAGAGAGAGAGAAAATGACAGGAAAAAGCGGGGGATGTGAAAGAAAAAGGGTTGGAAATTGTTCCATCTATAGAGAATAAATTCTCTTCACATGATTTTGTGGCTGGGTGGGAGGAATTTTAATACAGAGAAGCCTCGGAATTTTCGAGAAAAACCACCCCCTATATAGAATGGGAAGAAATTTATTTGCATGTGGTTGAAGAGCCATCAAGATTCTGCCAATAAATTTGAGGATGGGTTGATTAGTCGCTCCCACATTGAAGAAAATTTCGCACACATGCTTTCACTGTCATCCCCCAACGATTTACCACCCCTAAATTTGGGGAGGATGTGAATATACTCTGCAGTTTGCGAGATTCAATCCATGCCAGTTTGAATTTTTACCGTTACTGTTAGTTAAATTTGAAATAAGAAATGATATGGAATGGAATTTTGATTTTCATTGTTTTTTGTTTTATATTATATTGAATTCAGTTTCGTCGATTTTTAGCGAAATATTTGTTTGTGAAAAATGCCAGATTATTATTATTAAAAAAATTTCTTAAATTTGTCAACTGTTAGTTTAAATGAATTGGGTCTATCAACTGTCGATTTTTTTGCAAAATTTGATGAACCCCAATATAATTCATTTTGGGAAAAATTCAAGAGACACATAAATTCCTTCACCTCCGTTTCGGGATTCTACGCGAGATTGGGCATCGAAAGAAGGGGTTTGGTATTAATTGGAAGAACGATAAAATATCTCTCTGTGTGTGCTCAGGGCTGACGGCTGGTATGGGCGAGAAGTAGGGGTTGAAGGGGCGTCAGACAACAAACGACGTCGTCGACGACGATGAGGAATACATTAAACAAGGGATTGTATGTTACACCACCATCAGAAATCAATGACATCGGATTAATGTGGCAGCAGCAGTGGTGCTTCTCGCGCGCGCTTCACAATACTCCATCAATGGGAAAATTGCCAGGGAGCGAGTGGGTGTCTCGAGGGGCTTTCTATGCAAGAGCTTCCACCCTCACAATCCCTCCACTCTGGTGTGGTGAGGAAAGATAGGAGACTTTTTGTGCGTGATGCTCTCCTCTGCTTAAGTACTTCACAAATTTATGTACACACGAAGCTCTTGCCTCCACTCTTTGAATTATTGATTGGCTCTAGGAGGGATGATTTTCTCACTCCTGAAATTTCTCACTGATTCCCTCATTAATTGCTCCATGTGTGGATATGTTCAAGAATTTGCAAAGCACTGGAATTTTCTTAATATTAAACATTTTTATATATTTTTTTCACGTTGGAAACGCCACTGAAGGACAAGCAGGAGAGGTGGTAAATCACAGAAAAAAAGAGACAGAATCTATTATCAAATGCTTGTTACAAAATCATAAAGAATTTTACAATTCCCCCTAATCCCTTATCTATTGTGCTAAATTGTCCCCATTTTTTTTATTCATTTATTGTATTCTACTTGAACGATCTCTAAACAATATTCATTATTTCACACGTCATTCTCCCATTCTGCAGCACTTATTGTTATCACTATCACTGATATAATTTAAATGAGTGGCAGGAGGTAATTTTTTTTCGTCTTGAGAAATTTTTCCACAGCACACAAGACGCAAATGAGGAAGGTCGAATTTTTTCGACAATTATATATATGTACCTACCATTTTCTTACTCGCAGTTAAGCACCCCTGACATGCACCAAAATTGTGATTGACAAATCCGAATCGGTGGGCAAATATTTTTCTCAAAACCAGCAATATTTCACTATGGCAATGTGATAAGAGATAGAATTTTTGTGATGATGCTCTTTGGATGGAAAATTTTTTAGCAAAAATCTTACCAAACAAGGAGTTAATTGATGATGAACACACATTAGATACTCAGTAAATTTCATCACTTTTACATGTGATCCCATTGATTACAGTGTGACTCAGCCACTTGTCGCTGATATGAGGTAAAGCCAGATGAAAAAAAGAGATGACAAGGAGAATAACAATTGCGATTAAACAATCGTGTCATAATTTGATTTAAATTCCAATTTTAATCCCAATGTGTCAGGTATGGTGTAGCGTCAATTATTAAAAATTACAGCCGTACTGATAATAAATAAAATACCTTGTGTAACAATTGTTTGAACTCACACGAAGAATGGTGCTTTCCAACCAGTGTCTCTCCATAAATTGTCTACGCAGCTTATTTAATTACGAACAATATTCCTTGGATATTTTTTCTCTTATTCTTCGTACTCTCTCTACCACAAAAATGAATATCATAAATTAATATTCTGTACACCATCTTCTATGCAGATATTGTAAATAGTATCTAAAGTGATAAAATGTTGAAGGGGAGGAAGAGTTGAGAGTGGGCTAAGGAACGAGAACAAGATGGAATTTGTGTACACAATTATAAATACTTTTCGATATCTTATCATTTCTTGTGTGTTATTGTGTGGCCTCTCACCAGTGTACACAAAGAGAGTGGCAGAGAATAGGAAAAAACGACGACATTTGAGTGGAGAAATGAGAATTAAATTGGTGATAAGCGGCATTCAATGCAATTAAGGTAGTCAAAAGTGATAAGATTTTGAGGTGGAGCCACAAACATTGCTCCTCTCGCTCACACTAATTTCAATAGAGACACACTCAGGTGATCTATTGGCGCCACAAACTCAAACCCATCCTCTTATAGATTCACTTTTAAACTCATCACACAGACAAATAAACTGTCAATGTAATTTGACAAGGAATTGATTTCATTGGCAAAGATTTCCGCGAAGTAATGATCGATAGTCAAAAATCAAATTATAACTTTCACGATTTTCTCGGAAGTATTTAGTTAAAAAATCAATCCCCTTCCCCAAAGATCAATTCTTAGTATATAGTCACGGAGTAATCACTCCAAATTTCACTACCGCAATTCGAAAAAAAATATTTCATTAGATTTCCACTAAAAATTTTAAGTAATTTATTAGAGTTTGAATTTATTAACGAAACTGTTTTGCAGGGTGACTTCAAAAGTGAAGGATTTGTGAAACTTCCATCGTCAATCATTTGTGAGTGGAAAATGAAAAAAAAATAGAATATCGATTGGACAATATCATGATTACGCATCATTCAATGGAATTACCTATGTTAAATAAATGCGATTTATTGCAGTAATAAATATTCATGAAAATTGTGTATTCCTTGCAATTTCCTCCCGAAGAAGTGCAAATTTCCAATTTCATCCCATCACCATGTGCAAATTGCAATGAGAAATTGGGTACAATGAGTCTTTGCTATGATTTATGATCGTCACGGGCGGGAAAATGGCACAAATTGTGCTGACTGTGTATCTCAAGGCATTTTTCACCTCATCCCATGATCTTCAACTCACAAATGTGGAGAAATTAGTGCACCTCAATTTGCTGAGATAAAAGCTTACAGTTGACAATGGGTTTGATAGAATATCGCGATGGAAAAGTTTTTTCCTTGCACCATGTCACCTCTGTCAGGGATTTGAATGGGGGTCTATCAAACTTTCTATGATGCTGAGATCCCCTCACATCCAACGTGAACCCCTTTCATCGGGGTTGGCAGCCTTATTAGAAAAAGGAAAGCGAGATATCTAAATCCAATTACCACTGCCGAGTTAATGTCTGAATACTAAAATGTTATAAAATTTTATATACTATATTGTATTTAATTCCCCTCGCCTCACAGAGAATGCTGGATAGTCGCATATATAGACGAAAATTGTGCACTGGTGGAAAAAGACAAGGAAAATCATGTCAACGTGAGCTCAAACCCCACATTTTCAACCCATTCCCTCTAATGAGACATGCGAGCGGTTTCTCTCAAGTGCTCAAGGGGATATCGAGGAGATAGAGCAACCGTACACCACAAACATCTTCTCCTTTTAAATTCTGTTTGGTTTGAAAATAAAAACTGACTAAAACTCCCAAGTTGGTATATTCACTTATGAATTTCCGTTAGTTTTAGTACACCTCACTAGCTTAACCAGCCTGCCTTGCTTCAGCAATACAATTGGGATTTTCCATGAAAATTGATTCTCCAATTGTCACCTCTTGCCGAGTCCAAAGGTGGCACCAAAGAAGTGAATTAAATGTAGCGAATGATTGGATAATTTGATTGGGAATTATTAATGTTCCCGAAGCACCACCAGTTCTTACTAACAATAGGAAAGTCGTTTTCCGGGAAAACTGCTACAGACGAGGAGGAAATTTTTCGAATGGAACAATTCACGGCAGATTAACTTGGGAGAAGGATTACAGAATGAGGAGGCTTTCCTGCGACACTCTGGAGCAAAGGAATAATTATCTTGATGAACTTATCGATTGGGATGGTGGAAATTTTACGAGGAGGATCTAATGAAGAGTCTGCAATCGTAAATATGCAGAGCTGCCTGAACTTAATTAGTCGACAGCCAATGCTAATCTACGTCGTTTTTTGGCGTTGAATTAAGTGGGAAAAAATTGCAGATGGTGAGAGAGAGAGAGAGAAAGATTCTGGAGTATAATTCTCGTCTCATCATGAGAGATGATGACACCGACACTCCACAATCTTCCGCCAATTTGCCAATTTATTGTACTTAAAAGACCATCACCAATATTGAGCGTCTTTCTTTTTCATCTCAAACAATCCCACCCTCGAGTTGACTCTGGGTCGTTTTTTTTTTACTTCACGCCACTTCAGTGGTGATTTTCTCTTTGACTGGGGGGTTGGTACAATCTTTTATGTTCATGCTTGAGAGACACAAAGTCCTCCGTCTTGAGCTCCTTTTTAGTATTCACGAGAGACAGACCACGGAGGCAAAGCCATCAAAGTGATTGAATTAATTTAAAAAAGATCATTCAATTAAGACGTTCATCTATTTTATTGGCGGCAATCCATCGGACGATTTGGACTCTCGAGGGTAATTTTCTTGCTCTACGCATCCCCCCAAAATTGGCGTCCCAAATTTAAAATACAGCCAAAGAGGGTGGAACAGAATCAAGGAAAAAAAGAGGAGACAAAATAGAATTTTCGACTTTGACGCTATAAAATGCCATTGAGCTCTTCGAGGGGGAGAAACTTCGATCCTTTCGCGCACTCTTTGGCCATTCTACTGGGTGGAAGGAGGTGGAAAAGGCGATTTTATGGGAAATTCACGTTGAAGCACCGAGAGAGTGTGTCTTTAATTGTTTAATTAGGCAAACGAACCGTGAAAATTACATTGGCAATAAATGATAATAGAATTATTTATATTTATCTGCTTTGCCAAATTTCAACTTGGGATGAGTAATTCATTTGTGCCACATCGAATAATTGAGTTTTTCACTAGATAAAATGACTTTTGCAGAATGATCGTACGTCATTGGCTTTGGCAGAAGATCAATCGAAAGATTCAAAAAATGAGATATATGTACTTTGTAGCATTTTTAAATTTTAGTGTGTCTTATTTTGATCACTAATCTGAAGATGCAATCTTTTATGTAAAGTCACCTAGAATATCAATATCAAATTATTTGATAAAATTATAATTATTTCATGTCTCAGTATTGCATCTGTTGACTTTAAAAGACAATTTAAGGCCAATTTCTTTTAAGCATAACATCATAAACTGCTCCTTTGCAAATCATAGCCCCTGATGTCAGCCACTATAGTACAAATGCTGGCAATTGAATATTCGAATCCATATTGCGCGGTCATATAATTGTTTAACGAAATGATTCGCAGCATCCGGTTTGATTCAATTGAAAACTCTGTCGGCGCAGAAAAAATTACGATATAGCTCAGTTGGACAAAGTGGCGATCAATCTAAATCCCATCCCATTGCAAATGATATTCACCATTCTCGCACCAATCAAAGCGTCGAGTTTGTCGAGAGACGAGTTGTGTGTCTCAATTGAAGTATTTTTCATATATTCAAATTGATTTATTGGAGTAAATCTTGGGGCTCATCTTCGTCCCTTTTGTCTTTCATGAGTTACGAAAAAAAAAATCTCTCTCCAACTTCAATTTTCCCACAGACACTCATAATGTGAATCAAGGGAAGGAGGGAAGAGTGCATTTTTGTGCTTAGCATGGCAAACACCCCCTCATATGATTGGTAATGCAATCTCAATGGATGCCAGTCGAGTGAAAAAGTCTCCATTGGCACTCACATGGCAAGTCACTCAATGAGGAAGCGATCAATTTAGTGCCCTTGACGATTAATGAATTTAAAGAGAATTTAACTTCAATCACCTCGCCTCAACCTCATTTGTCAGTCCACACCATCGCTCCAAATTTAATCTCACTCAATCTTCATCCGAGTCTGGGACGAGTTTATAAGATTTATTGGTGAAAATTTCCAATCAGCCACCTCCCGGTCCAGGATATTTGCAATCAAAGTCCAATCAATTTGATGGATTTACAGCGAATTTATTTCATTAAATCACCATCCTGGGCTCGCCCACAGACACACTCAATTTTCCAAGGCGACTATCGGGGAGATTCTTGATGAATTTTCTGCCCATCACTCCAAGTTCCAGAGGAAAATGTCTTGTGAGAAGTGATTTGAGTGAGAAATGTGGAGATGGGGGCGCCTGGTGGGAATCACTGCCTAAGGCTCAACGGGGTGGCTCGAGAGCGAATTAAATGCTACCAAATATTGATTGGATTTAACGGCATGGTTTCACTGTGATTGCCAGGCAGTGGTTCTGATTATGTCATTAATCTCTAATTGGGGCTAGAGTGATTGAGTCGATTTCACTGATCTTAACGAGGGAGTACACTGTCATCGATGCGTGTAATTTTATGCCCATTCACTGTACGAAAAAAACAGGTAATTGTAGTTACACAAGAAACGAAAATATATTTTCTCAATGACCAAATGGAAACGCTTCTTCAGCTTCATCCAAAATTCAAAATAATGTTATGAACTTTCAATCGAGCACCGATTATTTCGGAGCCCGTGGCATGTTAAATAAAGTAGAAATGAAAAATTTTCGGGTCATAAAATTCTCCACACCGTAACCGATACTTATCAGTTGCTTTTTTTTTGGCATCGAATCCCAATTTTTTATTTCGTGGAAATGATTCGAGAGAGCTTTTTCCACCAATCACACGATCTCACGTTCACTGATCACGGAGTTTCTCCCAATTCCAAGAATTCGATGGCCATTGTCATTGTGATTTCCTTGTCGAAGAGAACCATTAAAAAGTGTCTCGATCTCTTCTCACGCAAAAGAAGGGATGAGACACTGGGCGAGAGAAACAGAAGTCAAATTTGAATAATAAAAATCTCAAGCAGGTTGTTCTTGATGGTTAGATGATCACTGATCGTTACAACTGACTCATCGTGAGGCGGTTTTTGTTTGGGTGCCACAAAGGAAAAGAATTATGAACCATCAATCCGCAACAGTTGAGTAACTTGGCTAAAAATCCACTTTATTTGTCTGAGCATAGAAGCATCTCTCCCCCCTCTGTTTTTTTATGTCATAATGTAAAATATGATTTTATACGATCTGTTTTTTTATTATCTGCCATTACAATAATTTATTTGAATTTATTCAATTGATGATGTGGTGCGTGCTATTTTATCATACATAAATCCATCATCATCGGAGAACAGGTAGTTCCTTTTTAACCTATTTCCGGTGTGCCATACTCTGCACAATTTTTCTTTGCCTCCCCCCTTCATAGCGATCGAGGGCATGCACACGGCGTGGAGAGGCAGATCTATTGAAAAATTTTCCCCTTCTGTCTCTTCCCTGACAATTTGACACGATAGAAAAGTCATTAGTGATCGAGTAGGAGGAAAAAATACGCTTTTATTTTGTGAGAAGTCTATCAATCTCACGAGAAGTGATCGCGACACGATCACAATCGTTGGGAAACTAATTATCTGTGGCTATCGTTTCGTGTCAATAAATAACAATTTTGTCATTATATCATCAGTCCAGTGGAATAATGAAGAGAATTTTTTTAACCATCCAATAAGAATAGATGGAGAAAAAAATTATTGAAACGTATCGAGATGATCGTGAGGGATTGAAAACAATAAATAGAGGAAAAAGAGAGACATTACAAGCAAAAAATAGATAAAACAACCATTAACTAGGCCACGGCTCGTCAACTCACCTAAAAGTTTAATTTCAACCACTAAAACCTTATATAAAGATCACCCTCAAATTTGCTTCGACTTCAGTAAAGAATGTCTAATGGAAAAAGCACAAAATTTAGAGAGCTCAGTGAGAACACTTGAGATTGCACAAATGCCACGATCGTCACTAAAAGTCCATCACTAATCGCCAGCGAGCTGGATTGAAATTTAATATGAAAATAATCTATAAAAATGCGTACGATCGCCAGATTACTAGGAATAACTGGGCCGAATTTTCCCCGATCGCCAAAATTAAACCATCAATCGCGAAGACCTTTAACTCTCTGTCGAAAAGTGAATGATTGTGATGGAGTTGTAGTGCTGTGATCCCTCGCCACGGCAAAAAAGAAGTGCTATTGGAATACACACAATTTTTGATAGTGGGCCAATGTGAACCGATAACCCAATATCTGTGGCAATTCCCCGCCCAACCCACCGCAAGCAATAATATTTTGATTTATAAAGCGATCCCGGGCAAACAAGCAAAAAGAAAAAGTCTCAACTCTTCGCGGGTCAACAGGTCAAATGGGGGATATTTTTACACACAAAAATCTATAATGCCCCTCACGTACATTCGCCACATGTACGCAAATAGATTAACATGCGATTATGCAAAATTATATTACACTCAAATACATTTCCTTAACTATCAGAGTTTGAAAGCGGTGAAGAGCAAACGAGATCACATGGAAGGGAAAAAAAATGATCTTGTGGGACGTATGATGGGGAACAAATTGGAGGGAGGAGGCCACATTCTCAAAGAAATATCCACTAATCAAGTTGAATGACAGTCGAAGGTAATATTTATATTTTTCTGTGCTATTTGCGTGTGTCCAAAAATATAATAGAGACGCCCGACAGAGATCGCTCGATCATTACGATCGATCAAGTGTATCGTGTGGAAAATTATGGAGTCCAATGGACATCTGCTAGAGATCTCTTTGGGATTCAGCAATTGGATAATACACGCGCATGGTTTTTTCCTGGTCTCCCAAAAAAAAAACTCTAAATTAGTATGCTAATCATCGATGGCTTCTGGGGTGATCCACAGACGGATCATGACCAAATTTTGAGTATCAGAAAATTCCAGCTTCGCGATATTCCAGTCTATTTGTGGCTTTCAGATAGTGCGGCTTCACTTTCACACTCTTTGCCCCTTTCTCGTGGATTACTCACAATAAAATATATAATATATTTATTATTTAATGCTACACATGGAGCGTTTTATTGCCCAGTCTTTAATTTATTTGTGTTAGAGAGGAGTTAGGAGCTTACCAAAGTCTTAATTAGACAATAGATTTTCTAGCAATTCGAACGGGTACGGACGAATCAGCTAGATTAAGCCTGAATGAAGAGAGGTAATATTTCGCTTACATCAAAACAAAGTAATTTTCCAGTATTGACGAGCATTCAGTCGAACCTTAAACTTTTGCCCCACATTGCTTTTTGTTCCCGTCTCTGAGTTTAGGCAAAAAAAAATTAAAGTGTTTGAACATTATTTACCCAATGATTCTTCAATATCTCGAGAGGCACAGTGAAATGCTTCTTTTTATTATTCATATGAGTGTGTGTTTTTCACAATTAAGCAAAAAAAGAGAGCTCGTACCGACGTCATTTTTAACCAATTATCAATTCTATGCTGGTAGGTTAAATTTAAATGTTGTTCCCGACATGATTACAACTTAAACGGAAAAATGTTTTATTGATAAACTTCGGGTATGAGAACATGGAATCGAAAATAATTAGAAGGAGGTCTTATTGAGGGGTTCGCGATGGTCCGTCGTATTTGAATTAATTTCTTGCCAAGTGGAAAATCCCTCACTCAACGATGATGGAGTAGTAAGAAAAACGACGATCATGATCACTTCCTTGGAGCGACAGAGAAGAAATGACACTCTTCCTGTCGATTAATTGCATGCATATACATAAATTAATTTTCAACAAATGTACAGATCGTGATGTGTCGAAGCAAAAGCCCGCATTTTCTTCTTCGACAGAAGAGACATAAAAAACAACACTTGAAAAATGTGTGAGAGTGAGAAAAAAACCGACATTCAGCTGCAATTATCACGCAATTATTGTTAATTTTCATAAATAGTGTTATGAGGCTTATTTCCTTATTGAAGAGCACTTTATCATCAATTGGACTCTGGACGATCGGGGGTGTTGATCCTTCAAACGCATCAATTTGTCTCGCCTTCGTGTGGTAAATGCACTCTGAAATTTCCACATTCACCCTCAATGCGTTGGCTGCAACCCCAACCTCTGGTGCAAGTTTGCAAATGAGAGGAATAAATAAAAATTGCGCCGTGAAAAGAAATATTCCATTAAGGAAAGTGTTTTGGTGCACCTTCATCAAACACCGTGTGCACGGTATGTTGTGAGGGGGTTTTGAAAAAAAAGTGTTGGGGTTTGATGTTCATCCTCCCCACTGCGCCTTTAATATTTCAAAAATAGCAATTTCGATGCGCTTCTCTTATATACAAAATACTAATAATGGTTATGTTTCAACCCCACAACCCTCGAAAGTATACGCGCCTTTCGCGAATATCTCTCAGTGTAAAACCAGAAAAATGCAAAATTAATGTCGAATCCACAACCCCATCTCCTTACCGTCTCCCCGGTCAACCCCTACCCGTGAAAATACTTAACGGGAATGTATAGGGAATTTCTTACACAATCACCTGCCTTTTCATCCCACTGCTTCTGTCTCTGTTCAAGCACAGGCTAGGATGGCCTAGGTGTTTTTTATTATGATTAGAAGTTTGATATCAGGTATTTTACTGTTATAAACATAAAGTTTAGCAAATTTTTGCATTCTTCAATTTCAATATGCATAAAAATTTATTATATAGAAAAGTGTTTCATGATCACCTCGACCGACCCATCGTGTTAACTCCTATACATATTTTCGGCGGAATGGGAGGGAAGATGTAGGATGGTTCTGGTAGGGAAAAAATATGAACATGAAAACCCCTTCTGAAAGCAATCTCGCGATTATCCCTTTTTGCTTCTTCGTCGCATTTTTCTTATTTTTTACAATTTTTCTTTCTGCATCATCATCTATATTCTCGCTTTTTAGCTCAACACACATTAAATGAATACCAGGGAGTTTTCATTTGTTACTCCTCTGCTTTCTTTTTTGTTTTAAAGCGTGAAAATATAAAGTAGCGATGGAGAAAAAAATGAGGGAAATAAAAGAGTGGCAGAGTCTGTTGTGGAATTATAGAAATCCCAAGTCCCAGAAGCCTTCTAAGGGCAAAGATTCAGGAAAAGCGTCTTATAGAATTCACAGTCTTTTTATTTAACACAAGAAAGAATTTTTTACGAAGCGTCTCTTTTAGCGCGTGTCTCGCAAGTTCAACATGACGTACTAGAACGTAATTCAAAAAGCAACAGACGTTAAT
>CAKKOB020002590.1:0-12300 GCA_918844115.2 Phlebotomus perniciosus
AAATGTCATAAATAAGCAAATTAGTGGATGATTTATTTAAGCGATATTTGTGAAGATTAAAATTGCAAAAATGTGATACAAGTTAAATAAAATGAAGGTGGCAACTTTAGAGTCAACAGTGATGCGAGAAATGAGTGGAAACGATTAAAACTCATTCTAAAATTATTTATCTTATTTGCCCGCCACTTTAGAAGACGCCATTTTGAAAGACGCTACACTGAATGATGTCGTTTTGAGAGTCGCCATTTTGACTCTAATACGTTAGCGTTTTGTCACTCACCTACGACTAGTGACGATATTTGATAAATTAGATGTGAATAAAATCAAAATGGCGAACTTTGAAGATCCAAAATCACCATTTTATGCAGTTTTTCGTTCCCTGAGAAATGAACTAGGTTATAGGGTTAAAATCGTAAATTCCTTTTGCGAAACTGAGTCAAAATATGATTAAAAGATCACACTTAGGAGTTTTCAGGGAATATTTGTGAATTTACCGCGAATTATTCCTATCAGTAATAAAATTTGAAAAAGACGCTTAAATAAGCTCGTCAATGACTTTCAATCGGTATGGCGTAGCTAAGAAAAGCCATAGAAAGCTTTTATCACATCTTAACAAGTTTTAAGAGTTAATGAATTGCTTATCAATTTGTTCTACATGATTCCAATTCATTTCTTAGCTAAGTGGAACAATAAAAAACTGTTTCGGCACGTGAAAGACGCGATAAGAAATTCCAGACTTAATAAGCGACGCCGTGTTTATTTTAAATATTTTTTAATAACTCCAAAATGACCTAAACAGAACGCTAAATCTCCACTTTTTGCGCCAATGTGAAACAAATCAATTAAAACTGCGCAATACGGCAAAATGTAAACCACCAATTGTATAATTATAAGAAAAAAAAATGAAGTTCAAGGTACTCGCGCGATCACAAGTTCTCCAATGACTCTTTTCAAAGCGATAAAATCGTCATTAAACTGTTACACAAAATACAACTTAAAGAGCTGTTAGTTTTCCATATGGTAGAAATCCAGAAATTTATCCTCGACTTACTAGCTCATTAATAAATTTGTAAAGCACAATTGCATAACAAATTTTCTCCGATGCAATTCAACAATTGACCGATAAAAGCGCAAAAGCGAAAAATTAATGATTGTTGAATATAAATCCCACGTGGGTTTGCATCACTCGTGAGCTCAGCAATGACCTTTCACAGAGATCAGCGCATAAACTGATGATCTGACGCTTTAAAATCCCTATTATTTGACTTTGTCGCGATAAAATATTATCAAGATCGCCTAACTCCTTCCTGGACTTTCATCAGCCAAATCCCCCCATCTGAAACCCGTTCATCACGTGGATCATCCAGTTTGGAAACTACGCGATCAACTTGTTTGTCGCGATCGGTGAGGAAATCTCAAAAAAGTCCGTGATAAGTCACATGAACGGTTGGCTTATGGGAGCTATGATTCTTTTGTGGGAAATTCGAATTTCTAAAGGAGATTCAAGTCAAAGGAAATAACTCAAGTCAAAGTTTTAAGGATTGTAGAGCCACTAGTGATCACGCCACGAACTAATCATTAACACCAATTAATGATTAACATCGAGATGCGTCGTTTAAAAAAGAGATGATCGAAATCAATTTATAAACAACGGAAATAAAGCCCAGTCATAGTTCAAACTTTGACACTTCATAGACCGGGTCAGGGTTCATCAAGAGACAAAAGTAATACATTGTTGGAATTCTCTAAATCTCAAAGGCAAAGTGTTAAATTTTGAGCCCGGTTGATATAACAAAAGCCGAGTTATTCAAAAAACAATATTTTTAAGTCTTTCAAAATGGCGGATGCGACGGTGGGGAGTCAGATCTGATATCACCATTCTTCTTGCCTATATATCGTTTGCCGATATCTCTTAGCGTTCTCTCAATATAGGCTCTTTTAATACGGATGGACAGACGGACAAACGGTCGGCCGGCGACACCTAATTTAGAACGCCTCCCCCCCAATTTCAAATTGATTTTAGCGACTTTGATTTTCATTCAATCATCTAAGCTGTGAATCTGGAGCAATCATAGCTGAATGAGCCCCCCCAAGAGGTCTCAAAACTCCCATCATCGCGAGAGCCGCTTCTTTGATATTGCTATTGACAAAGGTTAGTGTCAAGCACGTGACTGGTTTGTCAGCTCTTCCACATGCGGATTCCCTCTCCGGCCCCCGGATTTCATTGATCGTTTGAATAATTAATAGGCTTTCGGTCATTACACATTACTTCTCGATGGTTGCTCACCTTGCCAAGACGCACGTGAAAATTGGCGGACAAAAAGCGACTCGGAATTATCATTTCTTTTTTTTCAGCATACATATTTTCTTCTTCTCTCCATCTCTTCGCGCCAATCAATTTATGGAGACAGAGTCGTGAGACAAATTAACTGTTTATTGCTCTTTTTTCTCGAAGATCGAATGACTTGGTAAAGACAGAAAGGATGCAACAAAATTTCTGGTAATAACCAGATTTCCCTGGGAAGTGACTCTATATCAAATTTCAAGATCTCCATGAGAATTTCTGCAGGTGATTATTTTTCTCCTTTTTTTTTTAATAAAAAAAAAACATTTTTGCCCACATAAACTGCAACTGCTTAGGCACTCTCAAGTGCGTCCAGTCTGTACAAATAATCATTGGGAAGAGGGAGAAAATAAACAAACTGCACTCAAATGACTCACGAAACACGTAGTACAGGAATTACTTTGACGTAGTTAAATATTGTGCAAAAATTAAATATTCATCAAATGGAGTTTTCGGCGTAATTAGAGAGACAAAAAGCACGTGTATTAAGCAACCTCTTTTTGAATATAATTAGGCAATTTCTTGTTGAAAAACAGAAATATTCGATGAAGCACAATTTCTAGATAATGTTTAATGAAATTCAATAAACATTTACTGTTTCAACAGAGAATTAAATACAGGGTTGATATGCTAAGATGTTTCGAAAAAAAACATTCCAAACTAATTTTAGGGCTTGAGGGTCATTAAATCTGAAAGGTGTTTGTCCAAAATTGAATTTCTAGTCGCGTTTCTTTTGAACTTGATCTTGAATAAATATCATTTAAAGCCGTACAAGGTTCAACCTTATTTAGTAACTGCAAAAGGACAAGCATCAATCAAGTTAATTTAAGGGAAATCCTTGAAATAATAAATTGTCTCAAGAAGATGCAAATTTGGGCAAATTTTTGCCCAAAGATAGGCAAAATTGGATAAATTGTTGATGATTTTTGGAAAAAAAAAACCAGCAGTTCAAAGAAAATTTCGCCTAAATATAGGCAACATGGCTAAAATATCAGGTTTTGCCTACTTGTTGTCTGTTCGAGTCTGATAAACCCGATAATCCTATGGAAAATCCACTCAAATTATATTTTTTTGTATAACAAAAAGGAACTTTTCATGGTTCATTGGGTTAACTGGTCGCTTTTTGAGCAAATGTAGTGGAAATTGCGCCATCTTGTGTAACATAATGGCGTTTTCTCGCTGATTATTAATGAAATACCGATCTGCTTATATGGAAAATCCAACAAAAATTTAATTTTGAGTAAAATGGAATATTTTGTGGTTCTATGAATCCCTAGATCGCATTTTTGGGTGAAAAAAGCCTATAAAAAGAGTCTTTTGTGCAAATATTTCCAAAATGGCACTATATCTTGCAACAAAATGGCGTTTTTCTTCTGAAAGTGAATGATCCCATTGAAATATCTATTAAAATTTATTAAAATTTCTCTTTAAGACACAATATCGACTGCGTTTGGTTACTTTGAGGCAAAAATGTGTTTAATTGAAAACACTTAACACCCAGACTGAACCACTCTGTGCCACCTCCTCAATATACCCTCAACTGATCCAGTTTAATTGATGTGTCTTCTGCGCCACAGAACATTCAAAAGGCATCATCAATTAAAATGGAGATGATTTTTGATTGAATATGATCAAATGAAATGCGTCCAACTGATCTTTTGCGTCTTTTGCGGAAAACTTATATTAGAGTGATAAACTTTTTCCAGGAAGATACTCACCCATTGAATTGTGACGCGATGTACCGAAGAGGAAGTAAATGAGGACGGGAAAGAATGCTGTGTAGATTCCCATGATTGCTGGCACATTTGCCAGCAGAGCATAGCCCATGCCCTGAGGTATGTGCATCACAGCCACTGTACATCCCGATATGATGTCCAGGGGTAGATCCTCGCGCGCTGAATAGGATCGTCCCCAGTCCATGATGGGGATCACCGACAGGAGGGAGCGGAAGAAGTCAATTTGCTTGACTTTATGCACCACCGACTTCCATTCTGTAAGTTTCACCAAGGATTTTAGAGATCGCCACGATCGCAATTTATCAAGGGAGGGAGGGAAATATTATAGCCGAAATGGTGTACATTCCAGCACTTCCACGTTTTGTGTAAAAGATTTTCTGCTAAATGTTCTTCTGTTCTAGCAAATCCCCAAATTAAATGAAATAAAGCTTTTATGATGGTAGAACATCAATTTTTGCTTAAGAACTCGAAAGCTTTGCAAATTTGAAAAGCTGTTTCAAATTTTCAAAATCTCCAAATTTTACGGAGAAGTTTTACGGGGTTTTTTAAAAAGCTTTGAATTTTCTTGAAGAAGTTCTCTTCTTTTCCAATTTTCTTTTATAATAAATTTCAGGATTTTTTTTTGAAAATTTCTTTGGATTTTTACCAAGATATTGAATAAGTTCTTTGCAAAAACTCTACGAAAACTTTACAGGAATCTAACAAAGCTCCTCTCTTTCTTGAAAGCGTAATAAATTATGTATTTTAAACTTCCTCGATTCAAAATTTAAGTTTAAAGTAAATAACTTCCACTTCCAAACTCGCACTTCCATTCAAATGTACACCATTTCTAACCATAATGTCTCTCCCTTTGCCATTTATAATAAATCAATTTTGCAATTAAATCTACTCACTGTTCTCTTTTGGGTTTTCATATTGAAAATTCTGATTGATTTGTTCTAAACGATATATGGGGCGGGTAACTTTCACTGCTGTGGATTCATTGGGCACAGTCATTGCGTCACTGATCCTATCTTGATCTCTGTCCTAAATTATTTTTTGTTAAACGAATGCAATTAAAAAACCAGTAAGAATTTGCATCGACTTCGCGCAAACCAATTCCACGATCAATTGTGTCTCGATCGACGTTTCAAACTCAACTGACTCACAAGTTGTGCGGCGCACGACAAGTTGTGGGATCGTTGATAAATAAAAATAAGATCGTGGCCAAAAAACAACCACATCTTCTGCGACAGAGAGAATTCCTTCACATCACCAACAGAAAAAAACTCCCCTTCATGGTCTTCATGGCAACAGGAAAAACGGTATGATCAGGTGAAGAAATTTTCCGTCAATTTTACATCAAATACGCAAAAAACATTTGATCGACAAATAATATAAAGAAGTGAGAAAATATTATTGATATTTTCTTTCAATCCAACTCAATAACGTCAAATATTTGCCACTCATCAAGTCATTGCAGAACAATTTGGTGTTTGAAAATTAATTTTTGTGAAAACACTCCAACACTTGGCAACAGATATGTTCCATCTTTTTTTTTCTTAAGCAATTTTTTTCACAGAATTGTGGATTTTACGGTGATCGCACAGACACTAAACTCTCGTGAGTTTTTCACGAGAAGCAAAGAGCAATTTTTGAGCAAACAGCACGTGAGTTGCCGCCCTCCTCTTTTGCCCGCAAACAATTTGCAATGGAGAACAAAAATAAAGTAAAAAACTCGATATATCAGTAATTCCATCGGTAATCCAAATGAAATTATGCACAAACTAATCACGCAAGATTCTAAATACAATTTTTGCACAAGCTGAAAAACCAACAGTGAATCCCTTCAATTTTTTTTCACAAGTGCTTCAAACAATTTTCCCCAACAAACTGTGACTTCGCTCACAATTCAAAAATTAAAATTTATTTTTTTGACCCGAAAACTAGTTTCATCGTCGCAAAAAATCACCAAGAATCCCCAAAAAATGTGTAAAAAAATTTTTCGCAGTGATAATACTTTTGCGCATTTGCCTTTTCTTCTCCTCGCGCGAGGCTGTTTTATTTTGCTTCCTTATGCCAAGAACCAGTCACATGATCTCTTTGGCAAGATCAGGCCGTCGCGCACGCTCACAACACTCTGGCGGATGGTGAAAATTTTTTTCAGCATCGCCGAGATGGGAAAAATGTGTGTGAGAAAACTGTTTTCTGATGAACTAATTTTCCATTCGACACAGTGTCATATAGAGTTGTTGAGATTTGAAAATATCAGCACGCGCCATCCAACAGTGCAACATTCTTTTGAATATTGGAGGATTAAAGTGTGTATAGAGGACGGTTGGCTTATCAGGATTGGCCGAATTGCATGAGAAATGCAAATTTCTGAAAGATTCCGCCTGAAAGCTAGCAAATTTCTAGCTATTTTGCCTAAAAATCGACCAATTCTCACAAAAATGCCTAAAACTAGGCAATACAGCGTTAATTTATTCGAGAATATCGCATAAAAATGGCTAAATCTGCAATTTTGTCTAAAATAAGGCAAATCACTAAAGACTTTGCCTGTAATTTGTAGAAAATTTGGAAATTTACAACTATTAGAAAAATAAGCTGAATAAAACATTTTTTATGTAAGTATATCTTCGTCAAAATTTGCCTAAAATTAGGCGAATTATGAGTAAGTTACGCCTTAATCTGATAGATTTGCTTTGTTTGCCTAAGAGTAGGCAAAACTTGCTAAATTTTGCACAAAAAACGACAAATAGGGTAAACGCAATATGGTTCGACCATGTTGCTGCTATCGACCGGTCCATACATTTCTTAGCGAAATGTATGGACCGGTCGATAGCAGCAACATGGTCGAACCATACTGCGTTTACCTTAATTACATTTTTTCTAAACTAGCTTAACTAGGCAAACAAACGAAATATAGGCTTAAAATTGGACAAATATTTCTGAACATTATGACAAATATATTAGCAGTTTGAGTAAAAATAGGCAATATTATACCTAAATTTTACTCAAAATCAGTAAATCGGTACAATTTGGCCTAAAATCGGAAAAATAAGCGTTAGATCTACTGAAAAAATCTCAATTCTGGGTAAACAAACATTTATTTACAAAGATAAATTGTTAAGAGTTCTCCTAAAGATAGGCAAAACTTCCCAACTTTCTTTCTCGAAAAATGGTAAATCGGTAGAATTTCGCCTAAAACTAGGCAAATGGAGGAAATCTAGACTAATACTGATCCATTCTAACATAAACAAATACGCAAAAAGTTCGCTTAAAAGTTTACAACAAATCTTGTCAAATATATTTCCAAAGATAGGCAAATCTATAAAAATTTTGCCTAAAACTAGGCAAATTTCTGAAAATGTTTTAATAATTTCAACATTTTCTTGACTGATTCGTCACTTTTGGCTTAGTTCCTGAAATGAATTGTCGGTGGCCCGGAAAATGTGGCACAAGATCAAAGATCAACACTTATAGTATCCATGTAGAATGGTAGGTGCGATACTCAGCTGTTGCGCTGTGAGACACTCTAGATAGGAATTTTTGAACTTAGACGCTGCGATACAGCGAAGGTCGCCAATGGGTCATTGAATATCTAAATATACGCGATTTTGGCGGGTTTTTCGGTGGACACACTTTTCAATCCAAACACGATCCAACAACGTTGCACTGTCGGTATATTAATTAACCACCGATTGCACGTGGTGATGATTTTTGGGTCTCATTTTTTTTCTCTATCGGGAAGTGTTTCGTGTGTTTCCAAGGGGACAAAATCACAATAAAATCTCAATGCTGTGAAACCTTTTTATGCTCAAAATGATCACGTCCGATTCGATTTCAGGATGTTTTCTCTTCGTGGTCATCAAAGTCACTGATCGGCGCGCGTTTGGAGAACTTTTGCTATTGAGAAAGAGCTCAAGACTGCTTTTCAATGCAACATCACAACAACGACTGCCCTTTCGAACGCGATCGCGCACAGAAACACACCATATTTGCTTTATCAAGAGCACAAAGCAACAAAAAAAAGCTTCCTTTTTTTCGCGATCTTCAAAACACAATTTGATGCCATATAAAGTGATGATCTTCAAATTGAGGATCAAACACGTGGAAGTTGGCTTTTATGGCCCCCGCAATTTGTTTCAATGAATGAGAGAAAATCAACCATAAGAATCATTGAAGATCAAGACGTTTGGCAAAAGAAGTAATAAAAATTAGCAGTAAAAATTCTTTTTAGCTTTTAACTCGCGAGTCACATTTTTTTTTAATGGTTTTGTATTGAATGAATTTCAATTTAATTTTCTTTGCACGATGTGGTTATTCTTTCTTTAATTATCGCCAACTTTCAATAACAAGAATGAAAAAAGGAAATAACAATAGAAAAAATAGATACCATTATCAAAACCAAAAGAAAAAGAAACACAAAATGAATTGCTTAAAAATGTTCCAAAAGGAGTTTTTCCACCTTCGCCACTCAACTTACATCTGCCGTGAGTAACTGATAAGATTCATGGAGTCACTCAAAAATCTCACAAATGAGATGAAAAGTTAATAATTTATGGAAGTTTTCACGTATTCTTCGTCTTATCGCAACTGTTTATTCATCTAACTGGCATATCAAGTTGAATAGACGCAATTTAGATGGCAGCGAAAACATAATTACGGCAAGAGTTTTGCCTCGCACGCATAACAATTTGTCATCTTAAATTTCCTCAATTGCTCAATGATCATGACAATTTCTCAATGAATGCATCTCAATTGCTTGTTTTTGTTATCTTCACTTTTCCCTTCTCTTCGCAGCTCAAAATACGGGAGAGAATTATAAAATTTTCCAAGGAAAAAAATATATTGATGGATCAATTGAGCGATATTACGAAATATTGATCAGTTTGGATCTCCACGAAATGCTCAAAAAGCTCAAACTGATTGCTGATGAATTAAATTTTTTCATATCTCGACTCGAGATTTTGTGTCTAGAGAAAGGGAATTTGCCTCTAAAGAAATTACTTGGCCCATTTTTTTTTCAAGATCACCATGACGTTGAACCGTCTGAAGATGAAACAATGGATTTTATTTTGCAGGAAAACATAAGAAATAATCCAAAAATAAATTATTCATCATTTTGATTAAAATAATGCCCCAGATCTTCGTATCATTTTGATGGACAAGATAAATATTTCAAAATCACAAATTGCAAGTAACATTTTCTTTTGGAGTAAAAAATATAGTTTTTTCGCTGAAATTATCTTTTCTCTCTTCTTTCATTTCCCAGCAAAATAAATCCGGGAAAGCTCACAAAAAATTTTTCATTAGGGACAGTTTAACAAAAGTCATAAATTTTGAGTTTTTAAATTTCGAAAAATCGCTAAATATTATTTAATTGTATTTCGTGGTTTTTCGAAACATAAAAATTTAAGATTTGAGACTTTTATTGGACTTAAGACAAGACTTGACCTTATAAGGAATATCTGCGAAAGCTTAGCAGAATTTATGAAAAGCTTGAAAGGATCTTCAAGTTCTTAATAAATCGAAAATAAAAAAAAAATATTAAAAGCATTTCAATTTTAAAATGTTTTTTTTTATCTTTGAGAATTGTTTTATAGAAATTCTATAAACTTTTAAAGTCTTTATCTTGTGTTAAAGTTCCATAAAATTTTTCAAATTTTCAATTTTTAAGCTTTTTCCTCAAGTTTGTCTAAAAGTAGGCAAAATTTACAAAATTTGCCCAAAAATCGGCAATTTGATAAAGTTTCACATAAAAAATTTGCCTAAAATTCAGAAATTCCAACACTTTCTTCTGTAATTTCTCTAATCTTTGAGTAAATAAATAAATCACGCAAGAATTTAAGATCATTTTTTGTTAATATCCCATTCTATAATGTCTTTTCTAAACAATTTTTGAGATAAGCATTTTATCAATTTTCTGAAATGCTGTCAAGTGTAAGTTTTTTCTCCAAAATATGCGAGTGATTGTATGAAAAATTACAAAAAAAACTCGTAGAAAATGTAAAAGAAAACCTCGGATACCCTCAAAAAAAATTCATGTAAGTATATACAATTTACTGGATCTGTACTCTTGCGCTGTCCTAAATCTCAGTTTTTCAAAAATTTCGCTTATTGTATAGAATACAGATTATGAATAAACGTGCTCAAAAAAAAAAAAAAAAAAAGTATATACAATTTGATACAATCACCGATGAAGTGTTAACTCTTTAATTCTTGGTCCTTCAAGCAAAAACTCAGATTCCCATCAAATCTGAAACTGCGATTAAATTCCAAACAGATTACCCAGTCTGTATTTTTTCTCAAAATTCCTTTCAAATTTCCGGTTTTAAATAAGCTACGCTTTAGTTTAATCCTAAGCACGGAATGATGGGAAGTGTTTCAGGTTTCAATGAGTTTCGCTCGTCACGTGAATAAAAGCCAAAATTGCGATCGTGTTATGCAAATTTTAATCATTTGAATCGATGATAAATTATAAAATTCCACATTTTATGGTAAAAAAAAAACAAGAATAGAAGAAACTCAATAAGAAATTAATGATTGAGTGCAATGACAGACATTTTTTGTCTCATTGCTCAATCAGTGAGCGTTAAATGGATTTTTCTTGAGTTTTCCACGCAAGACCTCGCGTCTGGCAGAATCTTTTTTCTTTCACCTTCATCTCATCCGTTAAGCAACAATGACTCGTTGAATGAACAGACTTTGTGATTACGAGAGACATCTTTTGGGAATTACCGCTGAGTGCTAAAAAAAACTCTCGATGCTAAAATCAAGTAGGTATCATTTCTTTTCTTGTCTCCAAAAATCAACCCAATAACACATTTCTTTTTGTTAAATATCTTGTATATATAAATAGAATATCACTCGAAAAAAATTACTCTTTGTATAAATTGAAGCGCTTCGACGGGGATAATTATCCACGAAGTAAATCTTTTTAGATGAATTGCAGAAAAGTTGAATAAACAAAATTATTGTAGTTTTTTTTTACCAGGATAATTTTGGCGCCATCACTGATGATTCGTCACTCTTGTCCCTCGTCGCCTTGTAGGCCTCGCGCTCCTGATCTGGATACTTGGTGGGCAAATTCGGTGAATGAAGATTCACTTTGGCCCCATATCGAATGCCCGCAATCTCAATCTCATAATCACCACTCAAGACGTACTCGTTGCTCACCTTTCCCGGCTCTCCGGCCTCATTGAGGTTCTGCACGAAGCCCAGACAAACTTGCCGCTTGAACGTGAATCCGTAGCTCGCGGTTGTAATTTGACCACAGAAGTCACCATTACGGAAGATCGGCTCTCCACCCATCGGCCACAAATCCACCTCGGAGTCATGATCGTTCAGCAAGAGCTGTACATACAGACGATTCACGCCCTCGTCGCGCTGCTTCATCAGGGCATCACGTCCAATGAAGTGAAATGGTTTCTGGAAACAGATGTTTCTATTATCACATTTTCTCACGTGTTTCCAGATAATTTGTCTCTCAAAATATTTAATTAACCAACTTATTGTATTCAATTTGGCGCAATTGAAATCGCTTTGTAGAGCGTTTCATGTTTAGAGGTTACATTCAGGGTAAAAGATTTTTATTAAATTGATTGGGTGACGTACCTAGGTATATTGATTTTTTACTTATAAAAAGTTTGGAGGTATTCAAGCTGATTACTGTTTACTGAGTTCATGATTTATTAGTGTTTTGGAAACTCTCCAAAACTGATTAATAAATCAGCTGATGAATATAAATTACACTATCAATAATCCATTTCAATTCGTATATTGTAAAACAGGTTGGAAAATAATTTAAAAGATTTTTAACCAATTAAATGAAGTCTCCAAAATCTATTAAAAAGCAGATTTGTTTCAAAAACCTCTACAAAAGATTATAGACCATGAAATAAATTTATTTGGAGAAATTCCAAAGTCTCCAATATGCCAAGATTATTCCTCAGGGAATCTAGAAAATTAAACCATTAACTCAACTCATTTACAGAGTTTCTTTTGGAAAGTCTCCAAATAAATAAACAACGAGTAATGGATAACGATTAACACTTCAATATCACTAGGGGTTATTCTGGGATGTCTATCTTTTCTCTCTCGCTTTATTCAATAGATAATTGATAGCTAGAGAGAAGATATTTGTAGCAAGTACATATATACTAGTAAATGAGAGATCCGATCGTTTAACAACCTAAAATCGTGTGTTAATTAATCAGTCAGAAAATACGAAAGACT
>CAKKOB020002592.1:0-12270 GCA_918844115.2 Phlebotomus perniciosus
TACATTAATTTTAGAAAGCTTTCATCTAATATAGCTTACATTTTTCAAAGTTTAGGATTTTACTTAAAAGCTCCTGAAAGTTTTCGAAAAGCTTTAAGAAATACTTAAAAAGCTCTAGAAGAACTTCCCAAAGCTCCAGCCTCCAGCCCTTGCTTGGAAGTTTTCAAAACTACTTGTTTTATCTTAGCACTTCCACTACTTTTCTCAAAGCTCACACACATTTCCCTTCAAATGTACATCATATTTTACTGATTATCCCCCCTTGATATTTATAGAACTTAAATAAATAGAGTACAGAAAAACGAGTAAGTCACTTAAATTACGTGAATTTCTGCGTGAAAAAGTTAAAAAAAAACCCCGGCGCCCCCACTGCAAACAATAAAAGTTTCTCTCCCCCAAAATCTACGTGTGAGCGTGGAAAAGCCATTTATAGACTTGGGTGTTTACTTGTGTATAAAACGTGACAATGATTTTTCCACAAACACTCATCCAATTCATCTGTAAACACTTATAAATAGAAAAAGGTGGTTGAACCAGAGTGGATGAGGATGAATAAAAATTGTCACATCTCTCGAAGCTACAAGTGTGATCACATTCAATTGCCATTTTATTCATACGCAATTCACCAGGAGAAAAATTTCGTGATTTATCACTTCAGAGCTTTTGCAAGGTTATCAGCTTGATATGAATTCATGAGGTGTCACTGAACTCCTGAGAAATTTCCGCAGAAAACTCATGATGAGCAAATTTGGAGTTCATCCAAGTATCATCTCCCGTGAATTTGTGGCGATTTGGGAGGCTGTTAAAAAGTTCTCATCGTGAAAAAGTTTTCCAACATCTGTTGTTTGAGCTCCTTATGAAGAGATAATTTGTAGATTGCCCAGAATTATTAGTTGGTGATAAATTTAATAATCTACGAGGTGGTTCAGTATTGAAATGCTCGTAAAACCCCGCGTCAAGGGATTTTAATTGTCCAATAAAGTTCTTGTTTTAAGCTTCGTTTTTTGCTATTATCTTCCAAAAAGAAACCCCAAAAAACTCAATTCTTCCCCCGAAAAAAAAATCATACATATAAGAAATGTCCAGATTGTTTTTCCATCTAATCATTTGCTTGAGAGATTATCTCAATATCTCCTTTTTTCCTGCACGAAAAGCTCTTTTTGCGGAGCCACAAAAATGGTTTTGTAATTGGATTTAGTGCACTTGAGGCTAAAATCACAGAATTTAGTGTCCAGTTTTATTTCATAAATATATCCCTCTGTCTTTCACTCCCTAATATCATGTGCTTGTCCACTCAGAAGAATGGGATTTTAGTTTTAGTCCAAAGTATTTCATGTGGTTTCACGGAATTGTGTTTCGAAAGGGGATAAAGTTTCAGGAATCTCATATGTTGGAGATTTTTTTCCTGTCTCAGAAGAGTCTCTCTCACTCTCTACAAAAAAGCCTCAATACTGAGCCATATAAGAGTTGGAGGTAAAAAGGTGAAATCCCTCTTAAATATTTCCCACATTTTCTGATTTATCAATCTCTCTTTCGGTTCTGTAATAAATTTATGAGTGGACAAAATTCAGTGTCTGCTCAACCCCCGAAAAAAAGCACATTTCAGAGGGAAAAGCCCTCCAAAATAGGAATTCTCAGCACAAAAAAAATCCCCTTTCATGGATGGACCAATGAATTGTTCTTGAATGTCTCTCTGTCTGGTTGAATATTTATGAAAAGGCCAAGAGATTTTCATTGATTGAACCGTGAGATTTGCATAAAAATGGTGAAAGTTCAATCACTTAGAAATGCTGCATTTTTTTCTATATACTCTCAATTGAAATTGAACGAATGGCCGAACTGAGGGAAATTCGCTAAAAGAGTCGGAAAAATGGGCATTGGAAAAAAGGCTTGCAGACTGGAAATATTTTGAATATTTTATCACGTATGTGAATAGAGAAATATGCCAATCGATTCTCCGATGTAATCCCATGAAATATTGCTTCAAAAAAAAAATTAAACAGGGTTTTTTCCTTGGCATAGGTTACCTATATATTGGAAAATCATAGAAGAGACTGAATGGAAATTTTAGGGTTATAAAGCTTTTTTTACAACCCTGCCAAAAATTCGTATGTTCAAGCCTGCATTTAAATCTAAAAAACCAACTCCAAATTTCTCATTCTAATTTTTTTTCTTTTAAAGTGGAGAACACTCAAAAATTCAGGGAGAGAATAAACGAAAGGCCTGGATAAGTATCATGAAAAAATAAGTTCATTATGAAAAGTGTGTCTTGGTGGAGAGGGGACTTGAAGTGGTAGAGCCTCCCCATGGTGACGAGATGGTGGGGAGATGTGAGTGAAAATCCAAATCAAAAATTCCACCTTTATTGTTTGAGTTCCGCAGGTGGGGGGTGGAAGAATAAAGTGGGGTGTGTGTGTCGGAATAACAATATTAGTCAAAAGGAATTTCCAATAAAGGTTCCCTGAGCATTCTCCCCAGCACTTTTCCATATGCTCGCGGGGAAAGTGTGATGACCCCCAACTGAGCACTTCATCAACCCTCCAGGATTTGCCTCATTCAGCATTTTGCACTCTCCCCCGAGTTATTTGGTTAATTTTTAATTTCATTTATTCATCTGGAAGCATCGCCCATCGTCAAATGGATGGAGCGGGGGCGAGGGACCAGATGCATGTTCCACGGGACATTTTCCCACCCCTCACCCCTTACAAAGCCCTCTTCTCGTGGGTGGGCTCTCGGAAAATTTGCCCGCCGCCTTTCCATCCCCGATGTTCACATTCGGAGCTTATACATTCCACACATAAGCCCGAAACACACAGGAGAGCGACTTTGAATTATTTACACAGTGGAAATTGCTTGTTTTAGAGCTCCTCTCTCGCCCCATGCTATGTGGATTTCACATGCCAAGAGAAACAATACTTTGTGCACCAGGAGGAACAAGATGTAACCATGGGTTGAAGCTTTGTCGGACTCTTTCCCTCTTCACTTGGTCTCTTTTTTTTTGAATTTCCATGAAATCAACCAAGAATTTTTCACTCACACCCTTTTAAATAACATTCTACAAGCCGAACTAAAACGTTCAGGATAGTTTGTCCTAGACATGGAGGAATAGATGAATGGAGAGGTAGAGATTGATAAAAATAACGAAATTTAGGGATTTTTTTTTAAATTTCAAAGTTTTAGAAACTAATCTCATTTAAAGAATTCGGTAGTTTTTTATCTTTATGATCGTTACCTAGGGGGATATATTATAATCAGAAGTGGTGTACATTTGAAAGCATTCAAGGAAGAACAGAAACTTTAGGAAGTTCTTCCAAAACTTTAGATTTTGTTTTAAGAGCTTTTAGAATATTTTAAAAAATTGCTCATAGAAAGTTTTACAAACCTTTCTTAAGCTTTAGAAAGCTCTCTTAGAAAGCTTTCCAAACCTTTTTAGAAAGCTTTGGAAACCTTTCTTACAAAGCATTAGAAAGCTTAACAAACCTTCTTAGAAAGCTCGAGAAGCCTTTTTTAGAAAGCTTGAGAAATCTTTATTAAAAAGCTTTATAAAGCTTTATTAGAAAACATAAGAAAACTTAACAAATCTTCATAGGAAGCGTTAGAAAACTTTCTCAGAAAGCATTAGAAACCTTTCTTAAAAAGCTTCACAAACCTTTACAGAAAACTTGAAGGTCATTGAAAAGCTTTATAAAGCTCTTTTAGAAAGCAATAGAAACCTTCCTTAGAAAACTTTTTAAGTTTCGAAGTTTTCTTAAAATTCTTTTAGAGAATGGTTTCTTTAAAGCTTTTTATAAAAAGCTTTAGAAAGCTTCCTTAGAAAGTTTTATTAGTATAGGAATTAAAATAGATGGGATGAAAGCTCATCCAAGTTTCCAAATCAGAGCTTTGGAGTGCTTTCTAAAATACAAAATGTGGAAGTGCTGGAAGTGGAACTTTCAGAATTAGAAAATTAAACTTATTTTATCGATTTCTCAAAATTCCTTCCATGATTTTACAAAATTTATTAGACTTTTTGGAAAAGTTTCGTTCTTTATTTTCTAAATTTTCTAAATTAAAATTTCCCGCTGAATTTTTAACTTTTACCCCTCCATAAATTCAATCTCCATGGCCCTTGTCTCGCAAATGTGATGGAATTTTGAGGGAATCTCTAACAAAACAGCAAACCCACACAGGAAGTTCCAATGAAAATTCATTTAGACACCACTGTGTGGTCCAGGACCAATCGCCTAAGCAAATAAATTTCAAGTGCACCTGCTCTTTCACGGAGACACCATGTGAGATCCTTTTGCGAGGATGCACGGTTGACTCAGGAGTGACAATTTTGACATGGCTCATCTGGGTTTGCACTTCTCAATTAAGCTCCATCGAACATGGCTTTTGTTGGGTGGGACGACGAAAGCTTTCGTCTCCTTGTATAGAGCAAACAAAAGGCATCATCGGGTCAAGTTGGACAAGTTTTGCTTGTCTTCGCAGACACAATTTAGTAATGAAACACAATCAAATCATGCTAAAATTGTTTGTGGCGCCATCTAGGAGAGGAGAATATTTCCCAATAAGCTTGTATCACTTTATGCAAGAATCCATCATCAAAAGCCTTCAAAGTGTAATGATTCCCCAGGTTAGAGCTCTCGTAAGCTGCTTATATGCAGTATTACTACATAACTTTGAAAATCATAATTCTATTGCCAGAAATGATGGAGGTGACCGAAGTAACTACAGGAGCTCAGAGAAACTTTATTTTGGAGATGATAATGAATTGAAATGATTTGGGGCCAAATGAATTTATTCCATTTCCTGGGAACATGTTTCAGGTGGGGGGGGGGGCGTTGGAAATTCAACAGATATTCCCATAAAGTGTTATGTTGGAGTTTAAGAAGCATTCTCACCTCAACTCGATAAAAGTTTTCCCGCAAAACCACTTGCATTTTAATCAGCTCACAAGATAAGATATAATCAATCTATCTGAAATTAATCCACTCTCGCCCATGAGTTTTCTATCTCAATTTCAATTTAACACTTAATGGGTGAAAACGGTGTAACTTCAAGTTCAAAGCTCAAAACTCAACACCGTGCAAGTGGAGAGCAACAGCGTGCGCGATGTTTTCATTTAATTGAGTTTGACGCATTTCACCTTTCCAATCCCTCGGTATTTTACGTCTATATCTATCGTACATAGGTGAAATACAAACAAGGGGTATGTATACACGATATAGCGGGTCACCAGGGATTCTCGCCAATCCATCTCACTCCCCCTTCTCCACCTTTTGGGGAGAGCCAACACACTGGAAAACTATTTTCCATTTTGTACACCCCGACAAATCACACTATTCACCTTTTCGATCCCTATACACTCCCCTTTTTGGCCCCCCGACATGAGCCCGTCAGGCAGAAAAAAAGGCGCTCAAGAGATCGACGTTGGGTGAATTTATTCGTGAAAAGGGATGTTTTGGCAGTATTAAGGACTGGCAAATCGAAATGATTTTTCAATTACTGTAAATCTTTTAGAAAAAACATGTTTCACCTTTCCTCCGATGAAATTTCTTTTCGCCGAGAGCCCCCGAGAAATCGACAAGAGTGATTTTTCATTGACTGGAAGACTTTAATAGATGTCTAGGAATTGATATAGATTGTAGGAGATGTTGTAAACTAATGTGATTTGAGAGCTTTCGCCTATATTGAACTGTTCGAGTTGGAGTGAATTAAATTGAGATGACACTGTCGTAAAAATTTTTAGTTATGGGATTGAATTTTATCCGGATTTCATTGTTTTATAATGCGAGAAATTCCGTTTATTTAAAAAGTTTTCTAAACTTGACAGTTTGTTTAAAAAATCATTGAAAAACTTTTTAAACATGAATTTTAAAATCTAAACTTAAAAAAACGTTAAAATTGAAAAATATTAATCTGAAGCTCAGCCAGAAAACTATGTAGCTGAATTACATTTACATTTTGTACAAAAGTTGCCTAATAATTCCGGCACTTAGGAAGTTTTGAAAAGCTTTGAACGAAAGCTCAAAAGAGCTTTGAAAGGAAGAATTAAAGAGTTTTGCAAGAAAGCTTAAAAGAACTTTGAAGAGAATTATAAAACAATTTTGAAAGAAAGCTTAAAAGATCCTTTGTAAAAAGCTAAAAAGAGCTTTTGAGTAAAGCTCAAAAAGAGCATTGAAAGAAAGCTTAAAAGCTTTGGAAAAAAGCTAAACAGAGCTTTGAAAGAAAGTTCAAAAGCGCTTTGAAAAGAAGCTAAAAAGACTTAGAAATAAAGCGTAAGAGAGCTTTAAATAGAGCTTTTTAAACGGTAATCAAAGTAGAACCTTAAAAATAGGAAAATGTTGGATATTTCACTGTTATATGTATTTTATCCAATGAATCTTTACAATGAAAAGTATTAACCTAAAATAGGACGCCAAATCTAATAACGATATCGCAATTTGATGACGAAGAGACAGTAACTCCTTCAATCACTCACAAGTGAAATTCATATCAATTCTGAGGACGCTCTGTCAAGCTCATGTCTTTCTCACGCGTCCATAAAAAAAGAAAATCTTAGTTTTTCCTGTTCGACTGTTTACCCTTTAATATTTTTTCCCCATAGAAATGGAGAGAATTTACCTGAGTGCGTGAATTTCTTCAACAGATACACAATCGTTACTCGAGGATGAGGATGAGCCTTAAGGAATGGATAAGGGATGGCTTTTGACAGCACCTCAGATACACAAAATTGACAATTTAATTCTGCACACGCACACAGAATCCATAACTCGTCAATCTGATATTGATATGATGTGACTGAGAGAGACTCGTGTTTTTGCGGGCGCACGGAAAATGTATGGGCGCTGCTTTTATTCCAACTGCGGGGGAGGGTTAGAGAGCATTTTGTGTGTTTAATAAAGTGAAATGTTAGGGTGAAAGAGCATCAGAGGGAAAAATTGACAGAGAGGTAGGAAAAACCTATGACACTCTCTCTCTCTCACTTTGTGGGGAAAATTGCTGATCACAAGACCATCTTTCAGTGATTGGAAATCAATTGACTTGTATATGTTTAGGTAAAAAGCATCTCAGTGTTAATGAGGGGGTGGTATTTCTTTTGGTCCCCCAGCATTGAATGAAATCGATTTTCTGTCTTTAGGGCAGCTGACCAAAAAGAAAAATCATCACTTGTATGAGCCTGCCTTCTGCACACTAAGCATTCAGGAATACGTCACTCGTCTAATGAACCAATCAATCTTAATCAAAATAATTTCACTACAATCTTCCGGCCAATGAGAGAATATTAAGGCGAAGGAAAGTGTTCTGGAATTTTCAACATTTTCACTTTGCGATCTAATATTTTACTTATTAATTCTTATATTATTATATTGACAAGATTTAAATTTAGATATCTAATTTGTTCAATTATTTTTAACGAGATAAAGTGATAAAATATTAAATTACACCAATTTGTCCCAGCAATTATACGAAAGAATCGACAAATCAATTAATATCAATGATTCCTAATTGGTAAAATAATACTTTAGGCATGAGGTAAAAGGAAAATATTCCTAAAAATCACTTTCCTCTTATTTTCGCTTCGATTTCCAAGAAGAGAAAAATCCCCCGGAATCAGAGAAAAATGAAGACAAGAAAGAGTCACTTTAGAAAAACTTTTAAATTAGCATAAAAGCTGATTCGAACTTTCATAATTCTATATCATATGAATAAATTTTTAAGTTGAAAGCTTTGATTTTAAACAATATTTTTGAACTTTAAGCAAATCTTCAATTTGTTTTCTCAAAGCTTAGAAATGTAGAACCATAAGAACTAAAAATTATAAGGAAAACCAGTAGGTACATATTTCCTGCAATAAGATAACCTCGGAGTGAATGCTTGGGCAAATCCTTGATGACAGAAAAATCCCCAATATTGCCAACAAAGTCTATGATGGAGTTGTGGACAGTGAGAGAAGCTCAAGTAAGGGGTTGGTTGATCAATTGATAATAATGCTCGAATAGTCACCCCATGTATTGGAAGGAAAAGTGTATGCTCTCAATTTTCCATTTCCCCAGCAAGACGATGCGATTAATTCCGCTACATTAGACCGTCCAAAAATAATGGAAAGAAACATCGTGCGAGACGAAGGGAACAATCACGCGTCTTCAATCCTCAAGCTCTGACTTTTCTGAGAGTGAACAGAAGAAGACGAAAAAAAAACCCATGAGAATGACTCAAGAACCAGCTGTTGGGGTGGCTAGAAAAATTGTTAGAAATGTGAGTAGCTATAGCCAAGGAGCTCCCCGAAAAAGTATTATTTAGAAAAGTGAAGTGGAAAATACTTCAGAAAATTGATGAAAAAAAATAATAAAATTCCAACATCATTTTCTTCACGTGGCGATTTCAATCCTTTTCAACGCAAAGTTCATGAGAAATTAAGAGACGAGGGAAACGCGTAATAGATCTCCTTTTTCGCAACAGGAAAAGCTGGGTAGAGAGCAAGATGTGGAAAATGCGAGAATTATTTTAATTTTTTACGCTTCACAAATTAGACTTATGAAGAGAATAGGTAGACAGGGAAAATCCCCTTCACAGAGGCAAATCCCTGCGAAAACAACCCTCTGACAAGAATGCGTAAATTTCACTCACGGAAAATATTTTATATGTTCCGGCAGATTTTTCTACCACCACCCCTCAGTGGTGGAATTTTTCCTCAAATATTCATACACACGAGAGAGTTTTTTTTTACCAGCGAGTAGAAAAAATCTCTGTGAATACATCTGCCACATTAGAAATGTGGCTATATGTTAGGGATTTGTATGGGTTCTTTTTTTTTCCTGCCAGAAAATCTCTGCTCATACACCAGTGGCCTTCCTTGAAGTCGCAATGGTGAAATCCGCAAGTGAAAAACATTTAAATAAAACTTACACGCAACAGATTTAAAAACAACACAATTTGGCTGTTTCTCATGACTATTAAATAGACATGTTTCATATTTTGATGCTCAATTTAGTCACGAGGGGCAAATAAGCGGAGTAAAATAAGCATAAAAATTTTTGTTGCATGAAATGTTTGCACTGTGGTCACATTGAAAAGTGTTGCGATGCTGCATTTTTTGCAAAGAGCCTCACATCCAGAAGCACTATTTTTTTTCTTTTGGAAGCAATTTTCCTCCCGAAACTCATGGATAATTCTCGTGTATGAATCTTCATCTAGGCAGGTATTTGGCGGGGCTGCAGATGGAGATGTCAAGGTGGCTCCATGAGTAATGCTCCCTAAATCATAGGGGTTAAAGCAACACAAATCCCATTATACATTTCTGATAGAATCAAGTGAAATCCTTCAACAGAAGCTCACATGTTGCCTGCCACCCCCCCCCCCCTCCCCCTTCCCTCCTGCCTAAGCAGACTTGTGGAAAATTGATGGGAATAAACTTGGCATAGAATTGCTTTGCTTGCTTCTGATTTCTGCCCCATAAGATTCAAGTGTGAGGTCTTCAAAGTTTCTCGCCCCAGCGAAGGGAAATCAGAAGAGCGCACTCTAAAAAATTCAATTTCAATTCACTCTGAATTATTATCCGCTTGTTCTTCGGGGTTGGTTTTTTTTGTGGTTCACGCTGAGTTGGATGAATTGTATGTGGAAATTTGCAAATAAATTGTGACAATTTGCTCGACACCGGGAATGTTTTTTTTTTACTCTCTAATTTGAACTTGCGAGGATAATTCTCTTACCTTCTCATTTTGTGGGTGGAATTTTTGTTTTAAAAGAAAATATATGAGGGCTATAATCAATAAAAATTATGAAATATCGCCATGAGAAGATTATTATAAACTCTAAACTACTCTCTGAAAAAAAAACCTTTAAATTCTTTTTGAATTAGCTGATTAATAGGACTAACAGTATGAGGAAATTAAAGGATTTTTACAATAAAATATTAATATGTCCAGCAACGAAGGGGAGGAACTCAAAAGAAGCATAAATAACTCATTATCTTATCGAAAACTTCAATAAGGTAATTTTTCAGCATATTATCCGTGGTTTGTGATTTGCAGAGCCTTTCTTTGTCTCATCTAACAACTCTATTATTATTCCATTTAACCTAATTTTTTATTAAAATAAAATTATAAAGTCAATATTAGGACGAATACATTGATTTTTTAAAATAGATTGAACAAAATATACAAACCCGGCGTCTCCACTGAAATTTTGCAATTACCAGAAGGAAATTTGCCAAAGTTCAGAAACAAAAAAAGCTCATAAGGCTTTAGCCAAAGCTCCAAAATATGTCCTAAATCAATAAAATTTATTCAAGTATCTCTAGAAGGTCTAGTAAAATTTTGTTAAAGAAAAGTTTTATTAAAAAAAATAGTTTTTTTTTTAAGATTTAAATTTGTTCACAACCCGCTGTTAGAGGAATATTTTATTACAGAAAAGCATGAATAAAATGTAATTTTATTTATTTATATTATTTCATAGTCCTCTAAATGAATTAGCTTTTAGTCTATAAATCAATTTTCATTCTGATCCTCACAGAAAAGGGTTCGCGTGTGAGAAGTCGTAAATACTGAATGATTATCCCTTTGCATTTGCCAATACGGTTAAATATTCAGCTTTTTCTCACACCCATTCGCAAAGGTGTGTTTGGAGTTAATTCAACAAAAAAGCTATGAATGGAGGAGAAAAGAAGAAAGCTCGAGTGAAAATGGTGAAAATTCAATTTTCTAGCGAGATTTTCTGTGTCAACAGGTAAAAAGTTGGAAGTTTAATCTATCACCTGTGTGGAGATTTTCAATTTGTACTTGTGCTCTTTTTCACTTCAATTTCTCACAAACCACAAGTGTCTATATTGACTAGGAAGGTGAAAATATCACGATGGGGTAAAATTGGGGGCGAGCTGAATTTTCTATTTTCCCCCATAGTGTGTGTGTTAAAGTGCAGGCGCGCAATACCAAAATCGCGTGACTCTCAGCCATTTCCGACAATTTACCATTTAATGATACTTTGAACTCCTTTGTCAAGAGCACAAACCGCACTTTTTTCTTCGTGCTATAATATTAACACACAATTTTTCTCCATTTACCCACACCTAAGAATAGAAAATGTATATAAATAAAGGAAGAAAAAAAATTTCTCAATTTTCAAACATCCTTTTGTCATTGATATTAATATCTTTATGGGGTAAAAATTCATCGCTAACACAAGTTTTTTCCGCATAACATACCAGAAAAAAAACAAAGAACTTTCATGCGAATGAGATGTTACGATAAAACAAACACGAGATATAATTATAAATGGGAAAATAAAGTTTCATGAGGGTGCATTTATTGTGTTATTGTTTCAATTTTGCCACTCTTGTGAGTAAAAATACATCCCTCCGCATGAATCCTAAGACAATATCCATAAAGCCACTTCTGATGCTAAAACCCCAAACCCCAAACCCTTTGCAACACCATAATAATGAAGGTGGCTCAAGGAAAATTTTCAATTTAACATTTTCTCCCTTTTTCTCCTCTGTCCTTTCTACCTCTTCGTTATCTGTCATACACCCTAATGGCAAATGTCCCCCAAGTGTGCGTCTCGTCTGCGTGTTTTTCCTCAACCTTTATGACCCCCATCCCACCCCCCTCCGCCCGTCAGAGACTTGCAAGATTTTATCTTATGGTTGTCGTTTCAATCTTTTGGTTTTTCAACGATGTGCCACTTTTTCTGCCTACCTGTTTGCCACTCTTTCACGATTCAAGAAAGACCACCCACTCAACTTTTCTTACACAGATTTTCGTGCTATTTTCCTCGAAAAGAAAACACAAGAAGGGAGAAAAAAACCCGAAATCTAGGAATTGTATTTCAATGGGTTTTATCTCACTTTTCAATTTGTACAAAATATGTTGGGGTGAAGGGTCTATGTTTTTTTTTCTTGAATGTACATGCTAATGTTCCGTCGTTAAGACTTATGCTTGGCAAAGGATTCTAAAAATAAAACAGCTCAAATTCGCAATCAATGGAATGTCAATACATGCAAAATTAGGGTAATTTACTCAAACAGAAAAAAAATTAGGTAGTTTTCTTCTAGATTTTTATTTTTTTTATTATTATTATTATTTATTAATATTACCCACAATTACATATAGGGTCTGCCCCTCTGATAACAATTGTGAAAAAAAAAATAGAATTAAAGAAAAAAAAAAAAGAAAAGAAATGAAGGAAACAGGAAAAATCAAAATTTGAAAGAGAAACAATACATTTGTGAAAGAAAAGAGAAGAAAAGAAAAGATCTACTCGGAGATAGAGTGACGGAGAATGTGGCCC
>CAKKOB020002594.1:0-12260 GCA_918844115.2 Phlebotomus perniciosus
GCGAAACTGTGAACTTTTGGAAAATCCTGATCTCAATCAGGCCGATGAGTATGTTAGGGGAAAGCTCGTGGAGTACCTAAACACTTTGGTTGATCTCGGAGTTGCTGGTTTCCATGTGGATTCAGCCAAAAATATCGATCCCAGCGATCTGCAAACCATAACTAGTCAGGTTCAAAATTTGAATACTGCTCATGGATTCCCACAGAACGCCAGACCCTTCTTCTATCAGGATGTTAAAGAATCAGGTGGTGAAGCTGTATCGAAGTACGAATATACTGGCATTGGCGCTGTATCGGAGTCTTTATACTCAAAGAAGATTGGAGAGGTGTTTCGGAAGGAGAATGGCCAATCGTTAGATCAACTATCCAATTTTGGTGAAGCATGGGGCTTCCTCCCATCGAACCGAGCCCTAGTATTTGTTGAGAATCACAAGAGTGAACGAGGAGATTCAGGAAATCAGATCTTAACCTACAAGGATGATCAACTCTATCTAATGGCTGTTATCTTCGGTCTAGCTCATCCCTACGGTATCTCCCGTATTATGTCTTCCTATGACTTCACAGACATCGACGCCGGACCTCCGATGGATGCTAACGAGAACATACTGTCCCCTATCATAAATGCTGATGGTTCCTGTGGAAATGGTTATGTTTGTCAGCATAGAATGCGGCAAATCCAAAATATGGTTAAATTCAGAAACGTCGTCGGATCAGCACCTGTGACCAATTTTTGGACCAACGGAGACAACCAGATCGCTTTCGCGAGAGAAGGACGTGGTTTTATCGCTTTCAACAACGGAGCGAGTCCCATGGATGTCAATGTGGAGACCTCGCTTCCAGCTGGAACGTATTGCGACATAATCTCAGGAAGTGCAACCCTTGATGGAACCTTATGTTCAGGAAGGGAGATAGTGCTTTTAAATGGCGTTTCAAATGGTTTGGCCCATATAAGCATCACACCAGGATCTGATGAATTAGTTTTGGCCATTGATGTCGATAACAGATTGATAAATTAAATAATAATAAAATATTGAGAAATATCCCAGTAGCGCTTAAAAGAAGATTTTTCCCTTAACTCTATAATTCACTCACACAACACAATTTAATAAATTATATAAACTGGACCCGATTCACATAAGAAACTACGCTATAACATGTACTATCAAACTTAATAAACACATTGCTTATTGCATTTTAAAATCTTTATCAAAGCGATGTACTTTGGCGCAAGTCCGAGATACGACGAATCAATCTTCTAATTAGTATTGGTATCAATTTCATTGTATTTGCACAGCTTCTGTGTATCAAAATACTCCACTCATGCCGATAATTTGTACGTCAGTATGATTTATTCATTGGCCCTTATCTCATAGATGATAAATCACCCAATGGCTATAAAAGTTGAACGTTTTTCTCTCATTTCTTCAGTAACTCTTTAACTTCTCAGTGGGGTCCACTCAAAATCATGAAGTTGTTTTCCCTAATTCTCCTGACCTCATTGGCCCTTGTTCAGGGTCAATTTGATCCTCACTTCGTGTCTGGTCGGAATGGCATTGTGCATCTGTTTGAGTGGAAATGGGAAGATGTTGCAGCGGAATGTGAGAGATTTCTAGGGCCAAATGGCTTTGCTGGAGTCCAAGTGTCGCCCCCAAATGAGAATGTCATCGTGACTAATCGTCCATGGTGGGAGCGCTATCAACCCATGTCGTATAAACTTGAAACGAGATCAGGAAGTGAGCAGCAATTTGCTAACATGGTCTACAGATGCAATAACGTCGGAGTGCGCATCTATCCAGATATTGTGATCAACCACATGGCTGCCGGTCACCCAGTTATGATGTGAGCTAGGTTCTTAGATTTCCTACAACGGTAGGTTTAATTCCGTACCTTGTAACTTGCAGTGGAACTGGAGGATCAACGGCTAATCACGCTAATAGGGACTACCCAGGAGTTCCTTACAGCATCCACGACTTCAATCCATCTTGTCCTATAACAAACTATCAGGATGCCGAACAAGTTCGAAATTGTGAACTTGTAGGGCTTCCAGATCTTAATCAGAGAGTGGCTTGGGTTAGGGACAGGATCGTTGAGTACCTAGATCACTTGGTTGCTCTCGGAGTAGCTGGCTTCCGTGTTGACGCTGCTAAGCATATGTGGCCGGGTGACTTGGAGATCATCTACGGACGAGTTAGAACCTTAAACGTAGTTCATGGATTTCCAGTCAACGCTAGACCGTTCTTCGCCCAAGAAGTCATTGATTTGGGCGGGGAAGCTGTTTCAAAGTACTTGACTTCAAATTTTAAAAACAGTTTCTTTAGTAACTGAATCTTTGTTTCAGGAACGAGTATACCGGCTTCGGAGTTGTTACCGAATTCAAATTTTCGGCTGAGATCGGTCGGGTCTTCCGTGGGAATGATAGGTTGGATCATCTGTCTAATTGGGGCGAAGGTTGGGGATTCCTACCGTCCCACCTAGCTCTGGTGTTTGTTGAGAATCACGACAACGAACGTGGACATGGAGCTGGTGGAGACCAGATCCTCACCTACAAGAACGCTAAGCAATACAAGATGGCGGTTGCTTTCACCCTAGCTCATCCTTTCGGAATCCCGCGCATCATGTCCTCCTTTGCATTCACAGACACCGAAGTCGGACCACCGATGGATGGAAATCAGAACATCATCTCGCCTAGCATTAATGCTGACGGCACTTGCGGAAATGGTTGGGTATGTCAGCATAGATGGCGTCAGATCTTCAACATGGTCCGCTTCAGGAACGAAGCTGGATCTGCAGGTTTGACCAATTGGTGGTCCAACGGAAACAATCAGATCGCTTTCGCGAGATCAGGACGTGGCTTTGTCGCCTTCAACAACGAAGGATCCAACATGAACGTGAACTTGCAGACTTCCCTTCCTGCTGGAACGTATTGCGATGTTATTTCAGGAAATGTATCTGGAGGATCTTGTTCAGGAAAGACGGTAACGGTTCAGGGAAATGGAAATGCCAACATCGTCATTGGAGCTGCAGACTATGATGGCGTCCTAGCCATTCATGTTGGAGCAAGATTGTAAATGAAATACTCGATATCAATAAAAATGGAAATTTTAATGAAATTATCTCGCGTGAAAGACTTAACTTATCTGGGAGACTTTCGACTGGTCAGACGAATTCCGATGCTGATTAAAACATCACGACCTCATAGTGTGGTTGGAAGTAACCAATCTAGTTATTGTAAGATCAGTATCTCGTCAAGAGCGTCGTAAAAATCTGCCAAAATAAGATTGATTAACTGCGGAGAGTATAAAAGTCCGGTAAACTTTCTGTACGAAGTCATTGTGAAAAGTGCTGAACAATGAGGATAGTCGTGGTCTTGGTTGTGTTGTCCCTATCCTTGGCCAGTGCCCAGCACTGGCCCAACTTCTGGGACGGCCGAACGGGCATTGTGCATATGTTTGAGTGGAAGTTCAAGGACATTGCTGATGAGTGTGAACGCTTCCTAGCACCCAAGGGTTACGCCGGAGTTCAGTTGTCGCCAGTGAATGAGAACGTGATCATAAGAAACCCTAACCGACCATGGTGGGAGCGGTATCAGCCAATCTCCTACGTCCTGACAACGAGATCAGGAAACGAAGCTGATTTCTTGGACATGTCCAGGAGGTGCAACGCTGTTGGTATTCGGATCTATGTTGATGTGCTTCTCAATCACATGTCAGCAGATAACCATCCATCGGATGGAACTGCTGGGAACTGGGCCGACACGTCAGCTAGGCAGTGGCCAGCCGTTCCCTTCGGCCCTAATGACTTCAATCCGCGCTGCAGCATCTACAACTGGGATGATCCGGTGGAAATCAGGAATTGTGAACTGGTTGGTCTACATGATCTCAATCAAGCGAGTGAACATGTTCGAAGCATGCTTGTGAACTTCCTGAATCATCTGGTGCAGTTGGGAGTTGCTGGCTTCCGTGTTGATGCTGCTAAGCACGTTTGGCCTCATGATTTGGAAGTCATCTACAACCGCGTCAACAACTTGAACACAGACTTTGGATTCGCTCCAGGAAGTCGTGCATTTATCTTTCAGGAGGTCATTGACCTCGGGGGTGGCGCTATTAGGTATGAATATACTCCACTGGGCGCCATTACTGAGTTCAAGTACTCAGCTAAGATTGGAGAAGCCTTCAGGGGATGGGACCAGTTGAGATGGTTGCATAATTTCGGGCCAGCGTGGGGATTCGTGCCGTCAGACGTTGCCTTGGTGTTTGTGGACAACCACGACAACCAGCGAGGACATGGAGCGGGTGGAGACGCCATATTGACCTACAAGAATCCTAGACAATACAAGATGGCGACGGCATTCACTTTCGCCTGGAACTACGGAACAATCCGGTTGATGTCATCGTTTGCCTTTAACGATGGGGATCAGGGACCTCCTCAGGACGCTAACGGAAATATCATTTCCCCATCAATCAATCCTGACAATACTTGCGGTAATGGATGGGTTTGCGAACATCGCTGGAGGCAGATCTATAACATGGTTGGTTTCGCCAATCAGGTTAAGGGTACGTCGGTGAATGATTGGTGGGACAACGGAGGAAGCCAGATCGCTTTCTGTCGTGGAGATCAGGGTAAGAATCCAAAGATAAACCAACTCCTTTCTCAGGTATTTAATTTCAAATGGTCTTTCAGGCTTTATTGCTTTCAACAACGAAGATCACAACTTCAGTCATACGCTGCAAACTTGCTTACCAGCTGGAACGTACTGTGATGTGATTTCCGGACAAAACACCGGAAATGGCTGCTCGGGTGTGACGATCACAGTCAATTGGGATCAAACGGCGCACATCGTCATCCCTGTGGATCACTATGATGGCGTCATTGCCATCCATCGTGGCTCAGCATCAAGGGTCGGCTAATCAGTAGACTATCCAGTCTATTTCCCGATACATGTTCCTGAATTTGCTCATCCAGAAGTCCGCACAGTCCTTGGAACAGAAGATGGAACTGAATATAACTCCACTCGGATTTTGAAGTCTAAAAAAGAAAGACTAATAAATAGATATGCAAGAACAATTAGCGTTTTTGGTCCTAATTCCTGAATCCAAACTTTGTTTCTGGACTAAGTACATGCTAGGCCCTTGATTCAAAAATACTTTTTATCTTTGCCTAAACTTAGTTTTCAAGCTAAGTTCTACTAAATCTAAGATTTGATCCGGAATCTAGGTAACTGAATTCAAACGTTCTGTTACGTACTTCTTTAGAAGTAGGAAGTGGCACTCCTTGAAGATCGGATTTGAACAGTAACCGTTACCGCAGTGACCAATAGGGCCCATCTTGATGTAGTATAGGACGACCCTAGGCACCAGCTCGGCCAAGAGACAATCCAGTATAGGTCCCCAGAAGTTCGTATAGATCTTCCTGATGCACAATTCATACAGACTGAAAGGAATACGACAAGATCTCTTATGCACATCAACGACTCCTCGTGGTAGGTTGAACCAGCGGTTCTCCTCGCGTGAAAAGACCTTAACCAGGAAGTCCTTCTGAATGTTAAGTCTGAAAGGAGGAAAGATTATATTTCGCTTAAATTTGCTGGAATGTTTTGCACTAACAGAGGACAGTAAATTGGCAGTGGTTCCATCCAAGGTTGAAGAAACTTCTCATAGACAATTGGAATGTGAGTTAATTTTTGATTATCGAACGCCCTCACGTGAACCAATCTCGGGCCAACGACGTAGGGCAGATACGAAAGGCCACAATCTACAAAGGAGTTTTAATTATTTTTCCGTTCAAATTTGAATATTCGAAGCATTCAAAGTATGAAATTCTCTTACTGTTCACGTCGAAGTAGATCAATTTGCAGAGAGCGTAGACCCTTGATGGAATCTCCTTTAGCAGATGATTTCCGCGAAAGTTGATTTCCAATAAATTCACGCAATTCCCCAACTCATTGGGGACAATAGTCAAGAGATTCTTACTCACATCGAGAGCTTCGAGATTCTTGAGAAAGCCAACTTGTCTGGGGATTGAGGAAATTTCATTTTCGCTCACATTGAGACACTTAAGTTTCGCCAGGGCTCCAATTGTTGCTGGTAACTCTTTGAGGCGATTCTTCGACAAATCGAGAAACTCTAAATTCACCAGACACTCAATATCCGGTGGAATCTCGTCGATCAGATTTCCCGACAGATGAATAAATTTCAGATTGGTCATCTGAAACAACCACAGTGGTAAGGTCTCTATAAAGTTCTCCTTCAAGTAGATTTCTTCAACACAATCACTGGCCGTTTGCACTTCTGGCGGAAATACCTTGAGATCACGATAACTCCAGTGCAACACATTGAGATTCATTGCAAGATTTCTCCTTTATGGGGGATTGGGGAAAAATTTTCAGCTGCGTCCACGGTATCTAGTTCAAGACTAACAGCCAGATTTTATAAACAGAAAGAGAAATTTTGGCACAGATCTTCAATTTATTTTTAAACAACTATCATACAATCAACTGTTGACGACGACGTCATAAACACATGTGGCATAAAAGTCGTCTTAAATCGTCTTTGTGGGGGTGAATTTCGTCAAAGACATTTTATTCTTGAGTCCAGAGGTATTTGTATACCGCTTCAGGGTGTTGCACGAGTGAATTATAGAGATAAAAGAAAAAGTTTCAAATAATGTCAAAATTTTAACTCCTAAAGCTCAGATCAAACGGCTTAAGTAGTTCCCTTAATGGTGTTGCGCGAGTGAATTATATACTTAAAAGAAAAAGTTTCCTATAACTTCAAAATTCCAACTTTTTAAGCTTAGATTGCACGGCTTAAGTAGTTCCCTTAATGGTGTTGCGCACGTGAATTATAAAGTTAAATGAAAAACTTTCCTAGAACATCGAAATTTCAATTCCTAAAGCTCAGATCGCATGACTTAAGTAGTTCCCTTAATGGTGTTGCATGACTGAAGTATAGAATTAAAAGAAAAAAATCACTTTTACCCTCTGTGAATGTTTTATTCTCAATTGTTTGAATAAAAAAACATTTTTTACAATTTTTGCCCCACATGAATGGCCAGAACTCCATCTTCCTCTGCAGCTCCGATTACAATATTGGCCAGTCCATTGGAAGCACTATTTAAAACCTCCACTACCTTCCCCACACATCTTGAAACACCATTTACACTTATACCTCCTGAAATTATGTCGCAATACATTCCAGCAGGAAGCGAGGTCTGTAGATTGACGTTCATGTCGGTCCCTTCGGTATTAAAAGCGACAAATCCAAGCCCTTCTCTTGCGAAAGCGATCTGGTTGTTTCCGTTGGACCACCAATTGGTCAGAGGTGCTGATCCGACGATATTCCTGAATTCTACCATGTTGTAGATCTGACGCCATCTATGCTGACAAACCCAACCATTTCCGCAGGAACCATCAGCATTGATACTAGGGGACATTATGTTCTCGTTAGCATCCATCGGTGGACTCTGATCAATGTTTGAGAATTCAAAGAAGAACGACGACATGATCTTCGTAAGGCCGTATGGATGGGCTAAGTTGAAAGCTACAGCCATCCTGTATGGTTTCCCATCCTTGTAGGTCAGGATCTGATCTCCAGAAGTTCCTCTTTCGTTGTCGTGATTCTCCACAAAAGAGACACCTCTGTTTGATGGGAGGAATCCCCATGGTTCACCCCAGTTCGCAAGTTTATCTAACTGGGCATTTCCCCTGAAGGTATTACCAATGTTATACGGTATTAGGAATTCCGTCACACCGCCTACACCTACGTATTCGTACCTAGAAAATATAAGCAATTATAAAGCATACCCCTATGTTAAAAGTTATAAAAAGTTAGGATACTTTGAAATTGCTTCACCACCAACATCTATGACTTCGTGATAGAAGTATGCTCTAGCATTTTCTGGGAATCCGTGATCCGTATTCAAGTTTTTTAGACGTCCGTAAATGACTTCTAAGTCTGATGGCCACATGTGCTTAGCAGAATCCACCCGAAAGCCAGCCACACCGAAAGTTATCAACTTATTTAGGTATTTCACAATCTTACTTCTAACATACTCCAACGATTGATCGAGATCTGGAGCATTTAAGAGTCGACAATAACGAACTTCAGTCGAATTTTTATAATTAACGATAGGGCAAGGTATTGTGTGGAAGTGTGAAAGATCGTAAGGCACTTCTGGATAAGACATTAAAGGACCATCAGCTGTTGATCCTCCAGTTCCCCTGTAAGACATACCATGAGTAACCAGAATCTCTAGGCTTACCAAGAAGTTACAAGTTACATCATATTTGGTAGGGAACCCATATGATTAAATACAGCATCTGGATATACTCGGACCCCTACGTTATTGCATCTGCGAACCATGTCAGCAAATTGCGCCTCATTTCCTGATCTCGTCTCGAGTTTGTACGATATTATATGATAGCGTTCCCACCATGGACGGCTGCTCCACAGAACATAAGGCGGATTACGAACAATAGCATTCTCAGCTGGATTGGATACTTGGACTCCGGCGAAGCCTTTTGGTCCTAAGAATCTCTCACACTCCAATGCAATGTCTTCCCACCTCCACTCAAACATATGCACAATCACTTTACGACCATTCACAAAGTTAGGATCAAACTGACCCTGAACGTCCTGAACTATAACCACTAAGGTTAACAGGAGGAAAGGAATCATCTTCATGATGAAACGGATTTGCTTGATCTCAACGAGAGTCCAAGAGTCACTGAAGACCTCCACCAAAATTTCGCATCTTTATACTCTTACTGGATGCTTCTTTCGCGACTGTTATTCTTCTATATACTTTACCTACATTTGCGTAATTTCTAGATAACATATATGTATAATGAATAAATTTTGTGAGAGCAAAGAACACATTTTTAAATATTTACTAAATTTAAATATTATTGGGAGACACGGTGATATATTTTATATATGGAAATTTTATAGACTCTTGTTCTAAATGTTTGCTAAAAAGTATTGAGGCGCATCAAGGTGAGACATTATGGTTAGAAGCGGTGTACATTTAAGTGCAAGTGCGACACCATCTTTGGAAGTGGATGAGCTATTAGATACGAATTATCGTAGTAATGATCAACAAACTTTGTGAACGAAAAATGGAAGCAATGGTGAACAACTTTGCTAACGAAAAATCGAATAAATGACGAACAAACCTAGCGAACGAAAACTCGAAGCTACGATGAACAAACTTTGCTAACAAATAAACGAAGCAACGACGAACAAACTTAGAGAACGAATAAACGAAGCTACGACGAACAAACTTAGAGAACGAATAAACGAAGCTACGACGAACAAACTTAGAGAGCGAATAAACGAAGCAACAACGAACGAAATTAGCGAGCGAGTAAACGAAGCTACAACGAACAAACTTAGAGAACGAATAAACGAAGCTACGACGAACAAACTTAACGAGCGAATAACGAAGCAACGACGAACAATCTTAGCGAGTGAAAAATCGTTTCGACTAGAATTTTCTGTACATTGAAAGAAATTTCTAAGAAAAATGTCTGAATTTGTTCCATAAAATTTAAAATCTTTCACGATAGAGTTATCACTTGATCCGAAATCATGATAAAAGTACTGCCATTACATAAACTTATTGGGATCTTTCCCCCAAAATGGAGGGAGTTTCCCCTTCGTGACCCAATATTGGATAATGATATGGAAAAGCGTGTGAATGCGAAAATGTGAAACTGTAATTGCTATCCAAGTGCTCGAAGGCACTTCTCTGCACAAACATATCCCCCCCATTCCCTAAAATTGCTTCAACAACTTTCAAGGGTTTGTGATGAAAATCGAATTGATGTTGTGAGGAATCTTAATGGAATTGTCACCCTTTGATACACTCCCTTTGGAGGTAGAATGCATAATGTTAATTATGAATGAAAAATTCTCCTCTTCAATTCATTAATCACTGGCCTCCAGTGCTCCACCGGTGGATGACATTCTCCCTCATAATTAAGAGTCATTTTCATGCAGTTATTCATTAATTCAACGCTCCTCTATTTTCCGTTGGACATTCAACTTTTCATCAGATTTTAGGTGTGATTTATTGCTCGTGGATTTAGGAAAGTCAAATATTATAATTCCTCACCAAATCCCCATGAGAGCATCTTTCAAATCAAGTCTCAAACACTTTTCTTAACTAAACATGAGCGAGAAAATGTCTTAAATTTCTCTGCTCGGCAAATTGGCCATTTCAATTTGAATTTCATGGCAAATTAAAGGTGTAATTCCACTGAAGTATGATTTAATTGACAGACTTTTCTGCTGAGCATCTCGCCTCGCGAGGCCGTTACCATAAATTAAATGGAGTCTGAGGGTGGTTATTTATTTTTCTGTAATTTTATCACAATTTAGAGGGATAATTTATTGCCCCAGAATTTCGCATCTTTGGCAGAATTTCTAACGAAATGCTACCACAATTGTAGACCCTGTGTCCCTGAATTAATTCTTGTGATATAATCATGAGGCGTCCCTAGAGAAGAAATTCAATCAGAAATGTTCTGGAAAATATATATTGATAAATTTCTCTTGAGGAATTTTCCTCCCCTAAAAGAGATGCCATAGGAGTCTTATATGGTAAATTTTTAGTCATCGTGAATAAATTTTCATCGTTGCCCCCCCTTCGTGATGGTAAATCAAGTGGAAAATTGACTGAGATTTGTGCAACCCTAACATCAAATATTTATACATATTTACCGTCTCTCTGGGGGCAAAAAACGACCCATCTGAGGATCATGGGACTCAAGTTGAACCATATTCGAGGGTGAGAATCAAAATCTCCATATATAGAAATAATCCCGTCTATTTATTCTCTAAATTCATCCCATTTTGCCTGTTTCTGCGTGATTGCAACTCAATCCCGCTCCTTCTGTGTGTTTATTCTTTCGCCAAATAGTCAATTGAATAGTCTGGTAAATTTCAATTTGTCCCATGATCACCCCTCGAGGGTGGAGAGGGAACAGAAATTCACTGGCATGTATAGATCGCATCAATCACATGGCGTTCGGGTGCAAGAAACTGATTAAATTAACAGTTTTACGGCGAGAGAATTGAGGGATGAATGGATCTGTTGCCCTTTTATTTGTACACTCCCTCTCTTATGTACGCGAAAATTCCAGACAATAACTAAAAGGAGGAGGAGGAATTGCCAAGGGTAGGGCAAAAGAAAAGGAAATGGTACACCAAAGTGTGTAAACGATTCTTTTAACATATAACAGTCGATTTTCTTATTATTTTCTGTGAATATTTATGAATTTTCATCAATTAAATTTTTTTAAATCCTTTATGGCACTTCTAAACACTTCTTTTCCAAAGGTACTTCATGAACCCCTTTTCCCGCCTTTTAAAAACACTGGCATATGGATGCAATCACGAGGGAGACTTCAATACAATTAAAGTTTGAATAGAGGAATTTTCTTAGCGCCTCAAGTAATTAAACTTGAGAGCAAACTTGCTGCTTACTCAGCAAATTTACCTTATAATTAAAAAGCACTGTTTCGTTTTCAATTCATCCCTTAAAAGTCAAACTTGAATTCATATGATTTCTTAAAGCTGTTCTTTCTCAAATTCGCAAATCTCCCAGAAAGTGTTGTGATTAAAATTCATAAGGAATTGACACTGAGGCTCCACTTTTCCGCCCAATAAAATGATAATGAGGGTAGGAAAGGGTGAAAGTTACTCAACGGTGTTCTTCGGGGTGGAAGTGCGACAAGTACGAAGGTAAAAGGTGAGTAATTAGAATTCTTCCTTCACTTTGAAAGGAGCAACTCTTTGGGAAATGGACCGAAAAGTGTATGTGCATAAGAAAAAAATTCAATTAATTATCGCACACCTTCACCCTAACAAGATTTCATCCCGGAAGTAGTACAAAGAGCCAGAGAATATTTTCAGCGGAAGTTTGTCAGAGTCCATTAAAGGCGGGAAAAGTTTTTGGTGCGAGCTAATGGATGCGATTAACAAGTAATAATTCTGAGCATCGTTCACGTGCATCGAAATGGATTAATCATACTTTATTAAAAAAAAAAGATTTTCATGAATAACAGGGGGATCAATATGAGTGGGAGATAAAGAGTGAAATGAGAGTTCGTCTGTTTGGCAATAAATGCAATTTTTCGCTCTGTCAAAAATTGTATTTATTGCCCTCCAGCACTTGGACTATTGAGCACAATATTGTGCAAAATTCACCATTAAATCGGACTAGAGATTGTATTTCGTCCCAGTTGGAAAATTCTGTGGA
>CAKKOB020002595.1:0-12255 GCA_918844115.2 Phlebotomus perniciosus
GATTTCTAATGAAGTTTTCTAACGCTCTCTAAAAAGCTTTTTAATATTTTCTTAGAAAGTACCTATTCTTAAAGTTTTTTTAAAGCTTCAAGAAAATATGTAAAAGCTTTCAAGAATTCTCATAAGATTAGCGAGAGCTTCAAAAGCTCTAAAAATATCCGAAAGCTTCACAAAATTTCTAGATTTTTTTAATTGCTTGTTAATGTCAGAAGAGTTTTACGGGAATTTTAGAAAACTTTCAGCTGATCAAACCTATATTTTTTAAAGTTTTAAAATTTCCTTTAAAGCTCCTGGAATTTTCCAAAAGCTCTTCAAGAAGGACTTCCCAAAGCTCTTGTTATTCCTTGAAATCATTCAAAATTCTCAAGCTCTCGTGCACTTCCATTCAAATGTACACCGTTTCTGATCATAATATCTCCCTCTTGTTCGAGCACTTAAACTATAATAGAAAATACTTAAGGATTTTTACCCTCGGGTTGGGTTCAATTAAAGAATTCAACCTTTGATCAAATTGAACCTTTTCCGAACCATCTTTTCTAGTTATTTTTCCATCTCTTATAGAAAGAAACACAGTTCCTGCATGTTTACCTTGCATCAACATGTAATGCTTCGATGGTGCTGCAAAACGACATTGAAAAGTGCTTCGAGGGTGAGGGAGAACCTTCTCATTTGGCATCTCCTTGCACATCTCAATTCCATTGAATATTTATCAAGCAATTTCTTTTATTTCACCCCCTTATGGTGGGTCCCTCAAGGGACTTCTCCTCGGTAGAATTTCCTGCATCCCCCGCAACCGATACATTGCCAAAGAATGCGAAGGCGTCATTCTGCCTTCAATTGCTGCAGTAGTTTGTGTTTTTATTTGCCTCATGCGAGAAAGGCTCCAAGAGAAGATGGTGAAATAAAATTGCGGAGTGGCAGAAATACCTTCAGCTCACGAATCCTGGGGAGATGTGCTGGGATAATTCATAATAAATGAGACATTTCCCAAACCCCTCGATCGCCATTAAACTTGTCTCTCGTCCTTGGCAGATGTTGCCAATGGTTAGCTATACTTGATTTCGCCTCAATATCGCATCCAATGCTCATTTTACAGCTTCCGCATGGAGATGCTGTTCCATCCCAACCCCTCCCCCCCATCCATATCCAAATGGATGCACAACACGCATAAAAGGAATGGAATTGAATTTATTTTTTCATATAATACCGCATCCGTGAGAAAGTAAGATGAAGAAACATCCAGGATATTCACATTCGTGTTGATCTTGTTAATAATTCAACACTCGACGTCTTCGCAATTATTTTATCTTGACGGAGTTGGAGGAGGAACACAAATTGCACACAAGTGTTAGGGGTTGTTCCTTTAGTCATTTTTAAAAAGGTGAAAAATATTTTTAACAAATTTACGTTGTTATTTTTGAAATATTTGACGGTAATATGAATTATTTTAGGCTTAAGTTTTTCTTTTAAACTAAAAGGCCTAATTCAGGTTAAAAAATTAGGGCCTAAGGTTAGTTAGAAACTTTATTCTCGCTTAAAGCTTAAGTGTAGCTTTCAGCTTTAGTCTAGCTTAAAGTTTAAGGACAGCTAATAACTTTAGTCTACCTTAAAGCTTAAGTCTAGCTTAAACCATAAGGCTAGCTTACAGCTTTAGGCTATGATAAAGCTTAGGCTAGCTAAGAACTTTAGTCAGCTTAAAGCTTGAGGCTAGCTGGAAACTTTAGTCTAGTTAGTTATAGCTTAAAATTTAAAGCCAGCTAAAGTTAAAACTAGCTTAAAGCTTAATTTTAATTTTTAGACCTAATTTAATAGCGTGGATTTACCTTTTAATGGGCAGAATCTCCCAATTTATCAAAATTCAACAAATACACCGCCCCTCTCCCCATTCTCTTCAGCGCTAATCTCTCTGGAGATGAGTTCCGGGAATGGTAGGAAAAAAATCTCCCCAAATCCCCCTGAAAATTTCATTAAAATTAAACACCCGTCGCGATTATGAGCATATTATCGGGGTTAATCTGTTAATTTCATTGGTGGAGGGGGGGGGATTTTACCTTAATGGGGTCGGCTTTTGATGTCGACCAGAAACATTTTGACAAGAGTGTCTCACTCACTTTCGCACTTTTCAATGGGCGGGAAAGCCACACAGAGTGGCTTGGGGGTGCGTTTAGGTGGAAAACTGTGAGTCCTATCGATTTGGTTTGCAGCTGAATTAACACTAGACCATTCATTTGTTACACTGATAGTTCAATTTATCACCCATCGGTGAGGAATTCCTCGCGATTTAGCATAGCTTTGATGACATAGATTTTCCATGTTGTGCTTTTGGGGGCTTTCCAAAACAGTCACTCCGCCTCGAAAGAGACATTTAACATTTCACCGATTTTTTTTGTTGTTTTTTCTATTGTTTTGTTAAATCAACTAGAATAGGGCCTTAAGAATTACTAGGTTTGATTATTAGGCAATATTTATCTAAATTTGCCTAATTTTAGGCAAATTTGTCAGTGAATTGCTGATTCTTTTGCCGACTTTCAAGCTAAATGTAGCTCAAATTGCCTACCTTTTGGCGATCTTTGGGCTAAATTGACGCGTAAAAATTCTTCTATAAATCTAAAAATCCCAAAATTCTTCACTGAAGATGTCATAACCCCTTTTAAAGGTAGTGTTAGTGGCGATTTCTCACCGGAAGAGATACCAAAATTGATGGTTTCACTTTGAGGTGGGATCGAGCACGAAAGCTCCCTCCAAAAGTGGGTGACAATGTGAGGTCACGAGTTTGAGAGTGAATAAGTCTGACAATTTTATCCTCTCTTCTTTTCTCTGGGAAGGGGGGAAAGAATTTTTTTTACGACTTGTAATCAATAAATCATTTTGCTGACATTAAATTCCACCACGTCGATTGGAGTTATGTATGTCGGTGCTATGAGAATTAGGGGGTGATTTTCTTTCCTTTTGAGCCACCCGCCCCGGCAAAAAGAGCGACTCATGTTTGTGTATTAAATCGAAATTTATTGTACATAAAAGTTTTATGTCTGCTGCGGAGCGATGCTTCAATATTTGACCGAGTTGGGTGGATGATGTCATTCTCAATGGTGCAGAGAATTTCCATATAAGGCGGTGGGGGAGGCAGAAGAGAGAAATTTTCGTAGTTATTTTAACTTTTATCTTATTCACCCAGTTTATGCCATAAATCACTCGATTGTCTCTCGCGTTTCGCTTCGAGCCTAAAATGCGTGTGCAAGTGTGTGGAATTGTTGCGTGTGTGACGTTCATTTTCCACCCATTTTCCTTTTTCTCTTATATATGTATATGATAAGAAATTTTTTTTTGCCAGAGTGAGAGAGAGGGTGGAAAAATGTCCCAATCAAATTATCGAATCACTTTCCACCTCATTCCAGAAAAAAAGCTTTTCCTCTCGTTCTTTGCTTTCCATCCCCCCACCCCCTTTCCCCTAAAACATGGTCACGATAATTGGAGGGAAAATTCAAAGGGATGAACTCTTGTGTCGTGTCTTGGGTGGAAAATTGTGAGTACTTTGTGTGACAAAGTGGGTGAAAGTTCACCCATCCCGGAAGTATGGGTGGTAAGATATCGCCCTCACAATGGGTGGGTTTTTTGGCAAAATAATAAAAAAGTCGTAAAAAATGTTCAATGTGGTGAATTTTCTCTCTCATGACACACACATTCTCACTGGTAAATATTCCAAACATTACAATATTATTATTTTTATTACTATTATTGTTGAATGCCTTCTGCAGGCTTGACAATAGGGGGTTGGAAAGCATGTTGAGGGATGATGTTATGAAATTCTCATCGTTTTAGCAAATTTTGTCGTCTCTTACACAACACACATTCCCCACAACCACGTGCAATGCAGAGACATTCAAATATTTATCCAAAAGACACTCATGGCAAAAGAGAGAAAGGATATACATGACTCATTCACTCCACCACCCATTTTGGGGGGGGGGGTGATTCTTTCAGGGTTGAATTTTATGAGGTACTCGCAAGACAAAAAAAGCCACAAATTCGAGAGTCATACACTGAAAATAATTCAGGTGAGCGCAAAAGCTCTCCATCCTCCACCATAAAATTCACTGCCATGAAACGTGTGCTCGAGGAATTTTCTCCCACAGCATACAACCCCTTCACCGTGAAGGGGCAATCGAAGAGGAAGAAATTCTTATACTTCTTGGGAGGAAAAAGAATCAAGACGACATCCCCATTAACTATTGAGTCGACCATTTGCTGAATCGAAAGTTTTTTTTTATGTGTGTGAAATTTTCACACAACTATCTCAAGGATGCTGCAAACTTTGTCTCACTGAAGTGAACTTTTAAGGATTTCGATGGGAAATCGAGGAGCTTTCATTCAATTGGTGTTCGTTAAAAATGGCTTGAAATAGTCCAGGAAAAATTTCTATCTCACAAAACTACTTGAATTGCTAAAAAACGAGATTTATCTTTGGTTTTTGCTTCGTCAAAAGCTCTCAGAATGTTAGGTGATTATTTTTCATTGAAAAAACTCTTCAAAAATAAGTAATACTTTGTTCGTTTAAAAGTTCTTAAACGAGAAAGCTTTCGTTTTTTTGGTTTTGTTGAAAAGCTCTAGTGTGTAGGAAATGTAGAAACCAAGGGGGAGATATTAGGGTCAAAAAGACGTACACCACTTCCAACACTTCCACTTTTTTGTAGAAAAGCTAAAGCTCCAATTCGGATGCTTTCGGGAGTTTTCGTCCTATCAACTTTATTTTCCATTCTAAAGCCTTCTAAACAAAAGTTTCTATGAAAGCTTTCTAGAACTTTTTTAAGATTAGTGTCACTAGAAAGCTTTTCTAAAGCTTTCTAAGAAAACGTTTCTAGCTAGATATAAAAGAAATGCCACTAGAAAGCTTTCTAATAAAGCTTTTCTAATGCTTTCTAAGAAAATCCAAAAAAACTTTCTAATAAAAGTTTTTAGAACGTTTTCAAGAAAGCTTTTTAGTAGTTTTTGTAACACTTTCTAAGGATTCTAGAGCTTTTTTAAAAACTTTCTAAGAAGAAAACACTAGGATTCTAAGAAAATAAGTTTCTTAAGTAGAAAGTTTTCCAAGAAAACATTCTAAGAAAGGTTTCTAAAACTTTATATATGGAAGCTTTAAGAAAAATGCAAAAGCTTTCCAATATTTTCAGGAACACAAAAAAAACCTATCCAAAAGCTTAATAATTTTCGAGTTTTTTTTAATACTCGTAAATTTCCGCAGAGCTTTTTGTCACAGCAATTTTGGAAAGGTTTCAGGTTAATCAAGCTGACATTTTTCAAAGTTTAGACAATTCCTTTAAAGCTCCTGAAAGATTTCAAAAAGCTCTACAGAAAAGATTATTTTAATTGAAAGCTTTCATCATTACATGACTTAGCATTTCCGTTCCACTTTCAAAAGCTCTCGCGCATTTCCATTCGAATGTACACCCCTTCTGTCCTTAACATCTCCCCCTTGGTTGAAACACAGGATGAAGTTTACATCAAAGCTTTTCAGGAAAATATATGATTTTTTTTTGGTAAATTTTGCTTCGCGAATAATTGTGTAAAAGCATTAAAAAGAAGTCATGAAAAAGCTCCCTCAAAAGCTCTATTCCATCGTAAGATCATAAAATTTTCTTTTTCAGGAAACAAACACAAAAGAAAGTCATAAATATTTCATTTCTTAGTAAAGAAAAGGTTTCAAAAAAATATTTTCTTTTTAAAATCATATTGTTCAAGTATTTCTCATAATCTGAGAGAAAACGGCAAGAAACCTTCAATATTGATCGTAAAAGTATTGAGGGATCCCCTATAAGGACGGCTCTGTTGAAATTTGAAGTGGCATCGCGTGAAATGAGAGAGCGATTATTGAGCGATTAGGAGGGATTTTCCAGAGCTTTCCACCAGTTGGCACCCCATTGAAATACACGCATGGACCGTGGAGGAAAAAATCCGCACAAGATTTTTCGCTCTTTATTGGTGATAAGCAATAAAAGGCAGCGATATGATTTCTGGGTGATTAAATTGCTATTAATTTTCTGCATTTAAACAACTCGCGTGCTCGATGGCAATTCTTTTTCCCAACTGGCGCCTCAGAGTCGCCCAATTTGGTGGCCTAAAACTGCGATTTCGAGAAGTTTTCCACCTCTCTATCTGGCGCCAGTTCTCCTCAACGAGAGGCTCCATGTGGTCTCGTGACGCAAGAGGCGAAAGGGGTTGGAATTTTACAAAATTCACAAGCACAAATTAAATATTTATGCCGTTCCCATTCACTGCACCACCACCTTTTTGCCTCTCATACCCCTTACCCACCCCTCGTTGGAAAATGTGTTTCTTTTTGCGTTTTCCCTCTCGAAGTACAAAACTGGTATAGAGGGGCTTGTACAATTGGATGGATCGATTGCACCGCACTGTGTAGCACTTTTGCACGCGATTCACAACGATGAGACGCCAGTGGAGACGCCTAGTCCACCAGGCGTCTCCATCTATTAATTCAATTTCTTTCACTATCCGGATATTCTTCATGCGGGGGGAGGTGATTTCTATGAATTTCCACTCACTCTCCTGCACTTCGTGTATATTCCGGGAAATTCTAGTTACAAGTAATTGAGAGGATTAAGCTCGCATTTCACATTAAAGCCAATGAACTCTGAGGATTCGAAATAGGAGTAAAAATACTTGCTACATAACTAATAATTATTCTCCATTACGATTTGATTAGTTATAATTAAAATATCAGTTTATATTATACAGTTGAGCACTTTTGAATGCTCTATAATAAAATTTATTAAACATTAGTCATTCAAAGAATTTATTTATAAACTAAATAATTTAACAACAAATATCTGACAACTTTTCCATCATGACAGGTGTTTGAATTTTTGAAAAGCTTGTTACAAAAATTTTTCATCGCCAGTCCTTCAAATTTTAATCCGAATAAATAGAAAATAAGGCAAAAAACGGGTGGGTGTCGTGAAAAATATAAAATACAAAAATCATGTACAAGAGAAAATTCATAAATTCGATTGAACATGAAAAAAAAATCATCAAATTTAATATTTAATCCAACAGTTCTTTCAGCCCAGCATTTGATCCCCACCATTCAGTTGAATATCAATTCGGCTTTTTGGGCAGCAGGAGGGGTTAAAACAAACATATATACAAAATAGGTATGGCATCAGTAAATCTGCACAATCAATTATTCATAAATTTTCCCGTACGTTTGCGTGAAAAGCTTTCCCGGGAAGCCGGAGAGAGAGTGGGTGTGGATTTTAATTTTGAAACAGATATTTGTTCAACAATAATAATAAAGTGAATGTAAGTTGGTGTATGGGAAAATTAGTGAATCACCGGTCAACAGGTTGTCGAATCGGCCCGCAGAGTGTAAAAACTATATTATTTGGGGAAATACAACTGTCACAAAGAATGTTCCATTGAGGACTCATTAGGATCCAATATTATCTATGGCAATTAAATTCAATTTAATGACTATTCCCAATTTACTCAATATTAGTTTCCAATCAAATTAATTTAGCACAGTTTGCTCTAGTTTAAAGCTCCCTGTTAGAAATTTTCATCGTGAAATATTCAAATTTGTAATAACTCCACGAGATTTTCTGTCCCATGAATTAACTCACAGAGAAGGGATTTTCTTAAAATAGGCGAGAGAGTTGATGAGAGTGGGTGGCGCGAAAAAAATACATTGAGTTCTCGCATTTGGTGAAAAATGTTTCTTGCTTTTGGGAAAAACTTTAAATGATTTCGCGGGAAAATTTATTGAGAAACTTTTGAGCAACATTTTCACAAAACTCTCTCACAAAATGACGAATTTTTATATCCATATATTTCCTTCTTAGGAATAAGGGGGGAGAGCAAAGAAAATTGCATGAAATTTCAATGCTTGGTGAAAAGTTAAAAATGAATTTTAATTATATCCAATTTCTCGCTTCTTTCCCACCACCAAAAATATTGTATATTGTGAGAATTACCCATCGAGGAGAGAGCATCCATATTTTTATCGAGCAACTTTCTCAGTTTCCCCCCACAAGCCCATATTTCTCCTCATACTCCCCCCTCCCCCCCGCGTCTTCGTCAAACATTAATTCAAAGACAGAAATTCAGCGAAATTTAATTAGTTTCATTAAACATTTTATACAGGGAATGGGTGTAAGAGGAGCAAAACTGCCGAGAAAAGAGCTCAAAGTTGAAGTGAATTTTGGGCGAAAAGGCGAGGGGGGGGGAATGGGGGGCGCGGGTAAAGAAAAGGGGTGCTGAATGGAATACAGTATAACTTTAATTTTACCCTCAGAAATTGTCGCTAAAAGAATTGCTCATGTCGCTGGTAAATAGTCTTTCAAGCCCCTCATAAAGTCCCCTTTGTGAGATAACAAACTGCTTGATAATTTTCTAAGAAGCTTTAAAGTTTGCCTAACGTCTTTTTGAATTTTTAAATTGCTTTCACTTTTGACAGCAACTCAAAAATTAAATTATTAGATAAGATGTATAGCACATTTTACAAGTTAACTTGAAACTATATGTATATATAAATTCAAAAAATATATAGAAAATATATAGCAATACCGAAATCCTTGTATATGAATTTCCATTCTTAAAAAAATTGACGAGAGCTTTGCAATATGCATTCCTTGAATTGACAACATAATAACCGCATTAAAGCACATGAAAGCACTCGAGGAACGTCAACTCTTCTTCAAGATCTCACCTTGTCAGGGAAATTCATCGTGCGATAGAGGAAAAAGTGGTGAAAAAAAATCATAAAACCACATCACGAGTTCGATGGGAAATATAAATTCAGCAAAATGTCTGGCACGTCATTCAAGTTCAATTTTTATTAAAAACTTGTCCTCTGTGCGCCAAGGAAGCACAAGCTTGAGCTTTTTTCCCCCAACACACACACATTCATTTTCAAGTAGCATCTTGCATTTTTGTGTTCCCCCACCAAAAAAAAATAACTCCTTGGAGAAAAGTTGCACCATGATTTTTCTTTTTAGCCCTGGGAGAAGAGAGAAAAGTTCTCCAAACGATGTCGAAGATTTTTCCTTTTCGACAGTGAAAAGAAGAGAGAGTAAAAAAAAAGCAGTTATTTGAAAATCCCACGTTTTTCCCAATTCGTTCCAATTTATCGATTTCCACTGAAGCGATGCAGTTAATGATGCAAAAGGTGAATAATGTCGAGTTGATACCCTGTGGCGAATATTATTCACATATTCTGGCTTCATTTCAATCACAGCTATTTTATCCACCGGGTATTAATCGATAATTGAGCAAACATAGAGCTTCCAAAGCTTCTCATGAAATTTTCCCAGCTCAACCACAAATACAGCTTTGATCAATTATTCATCAAATTGTCTCCCTGGTATACAATTGGAAGCTTTTAATTGGATGACATAATTATAGTTTTCGTCACGATCCTCGAGGCAGAATAGCTCTGGGGAGAGCTTTCTCTAAATCCCAAACATTGACAAGAAAAAAATTATCATATATAACATATCGATATAGATGAAATTGATTGTGATATCTGACATGTATATTTCGATATACAATTTTCATCCCTTTTCACATTTGTATGAGGGTGTGAAAAATTCTATGTGATACGCTGCCACCAGGTGAGGGATTTATTGGCGAGGGAAAAGCTCTCTCTTTGGCTTGCATAAAATTTTCCCTTCAGTGTGTCTAGACAACACTCCTTGAGCTCAGAATCGCGCCACCAAGAAGATTTCCCACGCTTGTCACATTGCCAAAAAATATCTGCCCCACCCCCACCTACCCTTAAATTTTCCCCGGGAAAACTTCCAACCATATAATTCGTGTTCTCTGTGGTGGAAACATGTGTTTCAGGAGCTTTCAAACCATGCCATCTGATCCATAATCCACATACATTGTTGGCAAGATGATGGTCCTTCGCGGGTGAGTCGGCTAGTTGGAGAGTAGCTTTCTGTTTGAAAGTCAATTTTCTCTCTCTCTCCTCGAGTTAATTTTGATACAATTTTCTAATTGAGTTTTAGGGGATGTATTTTGTCCTCCTTAAACATTTTCCATCTGTATCTGGTTAATTGCCGTCAAAGAGGAATTTAATTAAAGTTATTATCAAAAACAACACACACATATACAGAATATGGCTACGAGAGAGCTAAATAAGTTTTCCAAGAAGAGGGACATAAATTCTATCTCCAGAAACCATTCTCTGGGATTCGCGTGAAACGCGACAGTGTGTATGGGGGTGGGGGTTGGAAAGTTTATGGGGTTGAAATGACAATATTGGAGTATGGTTGGCGGAGCCATGAGGTGGGATGGTTTTCCCTATGAAATGGATCTGGGTATCATCCACATGGCATCTTATTTCTCGCCTCTTCTCTCCGTTAAAAGAAGTGCATTTCCATGGGAGGCATGCACGGGTTGTGTGGCAGCCAATGTGGGCCATGGAGAATCATAAATAAGACTGCCAAATGGTGGAGTCGTCGCTGAGGGTGTCTCACAATTGTGCGAGGGATGTCATTAAAGTTTTCCACGTGAAACACGCGCCACCCAGTGGAGCACAATTTACGCCATGAGCCATAGGATATCTGGTGTGTGTGTAAATTGTGGAATTTCATAGCACAGAGACAGAGAGAGGAGCAACTTCCGCCCATCTGTAACACGATAAGTCAATAAAATGAATGAGGTGAAACCACCTGAAGACGCCTGGAAAATCTACACCCCAGATACAGTATAAGAAGTTCCACTATCTTTAGAGGAGAAGAGATAAAGACAAAATGTTAAATTGTTCATTTTTGTAGTCACTTAAAAGATCCTTTAAATTCTGAACATTTAACTTTAGATTTAGATCTTGAAATTGTGTTTCTTCGTATTGTGTTTCTGTACTTTAAATTATGCGACAAAATTTGAGGTAACTTTTTAAGGCTCTCATTCAGAAAGATGATAGATAAATTCGGAGTCTCTTGTTAAAATCTTTTTATAAATTTGTCATTTCCAGTCTAAAAAAGAAAACATTGTAAAAGTGTTTTAAAAAGCAAAAAAAAATTTTTGTAAACTTTGTAATAGTGCATTCAACTAACATTTTTGTCAAAGTTTGTTAGTTTTAAACAAACAAATAAACAAACACTTTTATTAACAGATTAACATACATATTTTTTATATGTATGTAGAACTTAGTATTTGTTTCAAGGGGGAGATATTACGATCAGAAGTGGTGTACATTTGAGTGGAACTGTGCGAGAGCTTTTGGAAGCGGAGAGGAAGTGATAAGAACTTTTAAAAGCATTCAAGGAAGAGCAAGAGCTTTAGGAAGGTCTTCCAGAACTTTAGAACTTTTTCTTAAAGAGCTTTTAGAAAATTTTAGAGAGTCATTCATAGAAAGCTTTAAAAACATTTCTTAGAAAGCTTTAGAGAGATGTCTTAAGAAAGCGTTACAAACCTTCTTTAGAAAGCGTTATAAACCTTCCTTAGAAAGCTTTGACAACCTTCTCTAAAAAGCTTTAGAAAGCTTTGTTAGAAAGCGTTAAAACCTTTATTAGAAAGCTTTAGAAACCTTTAATAGAAAGCTAAGTAGGTCCTCTTAGAAAGCTTTTTTAGAAAACTCTCTTAAAAAGCTTTAGAAAGCTCTCTTTGAGAGCTTTATTAGAAAGCATTAGAAACCTTTCATTGAAAACTTTTTTTAGAAAGCTTTTTGAAAAAAGCTTCTAGAAAGCTTTCTAGTGACACTTTTCTTATAAAGCTTTTTTAGAAGGTTCTAGAAAGCTCCAATAGAAAGTTTTATAATTGGTAGGACGAAAGCTTCTGAAAATTTCCGAATTGGAGATTTGGGGAGCTTTTCTACAAAATAGGAAAGTGCTGGAAGTGGTGTACGTTTTTTTTATCATAATATCTCCCCATTGATTTGTTTGTTAAATGCACAAATTAATAGCAAAAGATTTTGAAAATGTATGTCATTCTTTTGTTTTAGTTATATTGTTTTGTTAAAGCTTTGTTACAACTTTTTTAACTAGTTTGTTATATAATTTTTGTTATTAGTTAAGGCCCTCTAAACCCTAATTTTTAAGCTTTCGTTTTAGATCCATAAATTTATAATAGAAAGGTTCCTCGCGATAAAACCAGTACAAAAAAACGGTGATCGAAAGCAGATGCTCGGTGGAGCTTTTAATAATTGAAGCTTTTGCGCCAAAAAGTGACATCTGATTAATGCCTCCCGACACCATGACGATCTCTCGTCTCGGCCAGTGACTCCCTGGGTGAAGCTGG
>CAKKOB020002596.1:0-12250 GCA_918844115.2 Phlebotomus perniciosus
TTTTTTATTTTAAACTTATTTTTTTTTATTTTTTTGTTTTCTTTTTTATTTTATGTTATATTTTTTGTTTTTGGGGAAAATAATATTCAATATTTGACTAAAGACATTGGGAAGGTGGGGATTAAAAAAAAAAAAAAAAAAAAACCTTTAGACTCAATAATTGAAAAATTATTTTTGTTCTGCTGGTTTTTGCAAATCTCAAAAACTTATCGTTTCCCGAAAGAAGTTTTAAAACTCTTCCATGGGACTATTCCTCAAAAATTCCATGAGATTTCCATAGGAGAAGTCGTCCCATACATAGGACTCATTCTTTATTGGTGAAAAGAAATTTCCTATACGAAATTCCTGATAGAATCATAGATGAGAACTTAATTAAATTTCTTTTTATTAAACCCCAAATTTGCCATTTCAATTGGCCCACCTTGCAGTTCACCTTCACCCAAGCCTGAGCCGCCTCATTGATGAGTTTAATGATGATGATGGTGGAGAAAAGGTGTGCCCAGAAGCCCACCAAAAGAGACATGTGTCAATCAAATTAGGTAGAACGAGGGGGTTAATTTGCCTCTCAAGAATTCCTCTGGCTGAACTCTTTTTGGCCCACATATCGAATAAATTCAAGATGTTGTCACTTTAGCAATTTTGGGGCTATATTTATGGGCTCGTTTGGCCACATTAGAACCCAACAGTGGTGCTCCCGGACAGCCAAAATGGGTCACCATCCCATGAAATATTGTCACCACAGAAATGCAATTTGCAGAGTATTTCTCTTGAGCCACAATTGAGGATCTCGCTTCAACTTCTTGCAAATTGAGCTTGAGTTGAATAAATAAATTGTCGCTGGGGGTTTCGTGCTGAGCAATGAAAGTGATTTCGTGCTTTTCTCTTTTTTTTTGAGAGAGAAAATTGTTATCATCACGTGTAATTGATAAATATTGGAGCGGAAATGGACTAAAGTCAGTTGTTCTCAAACTTTTACACAGAAGAAAGGTCTTTTCTTTTGACTTCTGGGGTTGAATTTTGAGAATCCTCGGGATTAGTTCATCGCATGAAAAGTTGAGCCACGCAAAGGAAACACCGGACTTTTTTTCTTTCACCTTCAATTGTTATTTTTTGAATTTCTTCCTTTGTCACTCTTCCACCCTCGTGGTCTCGTTCGAATAATTACACGTGAAAAATGTTATTTCTATGTTTCTCTGTTGAAGGGATTTCGTGTGGATAATCTCAAAAATCACTTCAATGATTAGATAGTAGCATAATAGTAACAATCAGGTGAAATTGTTATAATAGCCAGTCTAGTTTGGTGAGGAAATGGGCATTGGTGGGGAGGGATGGAAAGGCAGTTGAACGAAAAAATTCAGTTGGAAAAATATTTTATCGTGTTAGATTTTTTTTGCTCGCCTTTGGATGGATTAAGAGGGCAATTTATTATAGAAAGTCATTAGTAGGAATAAATTAAGAATTAAAAAGAAAAACATTAAATGCTTGAAATATACTCTTATAAAGATCTTCAGGAAGCGTTAAATGAATTGCTTAGACATCTTAAAGTTTTACATACAGGTTTTGAAAGATCTAGAAATTCCGACTGTTTCCAGGAAAGCTTGAGAATTTTTATAAAAGCTCTAGAAAATTTTCAAAATCTCAACAATTTCTTCAGAAACTGTGTACAGAGCTTTAAAGCTTTGGACTTTTTTAAAAAGCTAATAAGAATTATATACAAAAGCTCTCAACCTAACCCAAAAGCTCTTCAAAATTTTTAAAAGCTCCTATTATGTAGTTAAACATACAAAATACATATATTAAAGCTTTGAAAAAGCTTTCCAAAGCTCTTTATCTTAAGGTGTTCTAAAAGCTTCATGTCTTCTCAAAATATTTATCGAAATAACGAATTTCCAGAAAATTCTTTCTATAAAAGCACTACAAAATTTTCAAAATCTCAACAATTTCTTCTAAAACTGTTTACAGAGCTTTAAAGCTGTGGACTTTTTTAAAAATTGAAGTTTTGAAAAAGCTTTCCAAAGCTCTTTATTTTATGGTATTCTAAGCTTATTTTTTTCTCAGAATATTACCTAATCGTAATAAGGAATTCCCATGAAATTCTTTGTTAAGCATTCCGCGAATAGCTTAAACATCCCTCCTGGGGGTTTCCTGATAATTTGTGGGTGTTTCAAGTGGATTTCCAGGATGGTTAGTAATGAGGAAAGGCCTGATATTAAAATTGTAAGGATATCACAAACCATTGTTGACACGAACTCATTTTTCTTCTCACGCAAACACAAAGTCCGCTTTCCATCCATTTACAAAATGTGTGCAAATTGTGATTTTATGCAACAACCATAAACCACGTCAAAGACAATCGTCCATAATTCTGTCCAATTCCTGGCCTTTTCCTCAATTGGCGAATAATATGACAATTTGGCGTTTGCTGCTGTTGCCTTCATTTTCGCGAGATTATATGTTAAAATTGTTATTTGCGTGGTGAGAGGGTAAAAACAATGAGATCGCGTCCCAATGATTTCCCTCAAACGTCCATTTTCACTGCAACATAAATTTTCTACGCGGCTGCAAGAGGCGCGTACATTCTTATTCATGAAAGAAGGAAAAGGAAAGGAAAGGAAAAAATGGCCCAATGTCTGTGCAAATGATGAGCCTAATAATTTCACAGTCTATATCCGAGAGGGGTTGGAAATAATAAAAAGAATTTCAAAGTAGTGAATGTGTCATAAAATTTGCATTAAAATTCTCGCCCCATAAAGATATCAAGAATGTCTCTCAACCCAAAAGAATATTCTCTTTAGCAGCCAGTCAAGTGAATTTATTCAACACAACATGGCTGGTTTCAACCCAGACACAACAATTTAATTCTTTGCTCTCCTAATGCTTCCACCATCTGCATACTTATGCAAAATTGGGAAAAACATGAACATTCTATTTAATTAAATCCCATGAGGAAATACCATACAAGAAAATTGGCCTTTAATGTTTGAGGGACAAGTGTTAAGAATAAATTCTAAGGATTCCAAGCAAAGATTCTCTTTGACCATCTGCCTTGAATTATGGAGGAGAATTAGTTGGTAAAGCAGGCAATTTCTTTTAGTAACTGAGAGAATCCCTTGATCTAAAAAAGAAAACCAATATCTTGTATCGAATTGATCTGAAATTGCCTCGAGATGGACATCACCTGAATTGCTAATGAGGACATTTTGTTAAAAATCAACTCTCGTCCTTCTAATTTTCACTCGAAGGCTTTGACGGAAGTGGGCCACAAAATAATCATTTCCGCAAGGTTTTTAGCCACCCACTCTGTAATCGGAAGTGATGACAATTTCGAGAGGATCTTTGCTATATGGAATCACAATGAAGTTTGCCGTGAGCGTTTTCTTAGTTGGGATAAAAAAGCACGATTCTGGATTTTTTCTTTCTTGTGGCAGGAGATTTTGAAATAGAGCTGAAAGATTATTTCAAAGTCATTTTTTTTAAACAAGGGAAGATTTATGGCCTGAAATGGTGTTCATTTATTGAAATGCGCTCGAAGTGTTTAGAAGTAGAGTGCTTTAGAATTTTAATTGGTAATTTTTGAAGTTTTTCGATACATATTTCTTTTTAAATTTAAATTCTGGATAAGATCAGTAATTTTTAAAGCTTCTAAAAAAGATATCAATAGCTTTGTGAAGATTCTGGTAGGATTTTACACCTTTTTTTCTTACTCCTCTTGACAGATTGAACGTCAAATATCACCAAAGTAAAAGTTATTATCTCCAACAAAATTCTCAAGATTTTTGTGAGTCAACAATAAAATGCAACAACATCGAAGATGATATAAAAAAGTTCATCGTGTTGAACGCAATAAACAATTTACACAGTGCGACATCCTGAATTTTATTCCAGGCAACGCATTTATTGAGTATTTTCTCGCGGAATATTTATTATTTCTCTCTATATAAAAATTCTTGTGTGTACGTCTTTTGCGGCTACAAAAATCAGTTTGGATGGACGCACCAGCCAAGAGAGCCACCAAGAGGCCAGAAAACTAAACAGAGAAATCAACATAAAAGTAATTTCTTTTAGCGATTTGTGGATGATGTTGGGTTGCGTTGCACGAATCGCCTTTATTATTCCATGTGAGATATAAATTCCAATAAAAGTGTCAAATAAATATCGCTCGTTCATGTCATTTTCGGGTGGAAAATGTTTATTCAACTTCCAATTTCACCTTTTTATTCCTTCTTCTTGTGCACTCTTGTCTTCCACCCGTGTATTTCTCATCTTTTTCCCACTCACGAGAACAAGAATTAAGTAAAGAGGAAAAAAACGCCGAAATTATACAATTCTCGGTCACTCTTCGCGCAGAGCAAAAATGCTAATTCCATCACCATCGTGTTCTTGCGGGCCACATGAGCCGAAAAAGTCCAACCAAGTGTTAATGAGAATTTACGCAGATCAATTTCCTAATTAAAAATCAGCATCTTCAATTTTTATGATGGTACAATTAACTTGGGTAGCTTTTTCAATTCAAGAGGCTCATTTTCCCTCACAAAATGAGCAAATACGCTCACTTCAAAGTACCATAAATTATCCATCATGGGAAATTTAACCTAATTTATTTCCCAGCAGAATAATTTGTGTATCCTGGAAGCGAGTGAAAAATAAAAATTGCCGAGAAAAATCCTCCTGAATACCGCGTGTAAATGTTTGCCAAAAGGAATCAAAGAGAAGATGCCGAATGGCAATTTCTTCATCGTATATCGGACCAAGAGTGGGTAATTTGTGGACGACAAATTGTCATTTTTAAAGTTAAATATTTTATGACGCCTCTTAAATTATTGCATCGACAGGCGACAAGAGTGTGCACATCGCGATGGAAGGTCCGACAAAAAAGACAATCACTGTCACACCTCAAAACATTCTTCCCAAACACACACGAGAAGCCGAAAAGACGGGGGTCTTAGGTGAATTTAGGTGCATTTTGTGTAAGAGGAACTGTATTTCTGCATTAAGAAACAATAAATTTTAAATTTATCACCCAAAAGAGCGGAGCACAAGCCAAAGACTCATTTTTTTTAAGAAACTCTGTCATTATGTATAAAATCACGATAATGGTAATTGCGAAAGATTGTTATCGAAATGGAGATTATACATTTCATCCTACACAAAATGGTTTATTTTTTTATGCATATTGTTGAGAATTTAATGAAATTTTGAAAATTTAATATAGTATAACTGAAACAGTTTGTAGGAACTTACTGCTGGAAATCCATTGGTATATTCCATGGAAATTTTTCCATCGGAATTCCATTAGAAATCCAATGGAACCTTCGATTGAGTTTTCTGGATGTGACCTAATCGACATATTAAGCCTATAAATCCCATTTATTTTGCTTATTTAAGTGTTTAAATTACATTTTAGTTAATTTAAAACGGGAAACAATGGAACATTCTACTGGAATTTCACCCAGAATTCCATATAAATAGTGCGGAATGCTCCTATTGAATTCCTACGGAATCTTCCATATGAAATTCCACTGAAGTAAGTGGAGCAATCTAATAGGAATTCCATGAAGATTTCTATTGGAACGAACAGAATGTTCCTGTGGAATTCCATTAGGAATTCCAGTGGATTGTTCCACAATTCATTGAAATTCCCAAGAACTCTCCACAGGAAATCCATAAGGAATTCCATTGGAACCTTCCTTAGTAAATTTTCAGTTGATATATTATAAAAAAAACAGTGAAGCAAACTGAAATTGTAAAACGATTTTTTATTGAGTATTGTCGTTTTTAGACGGTTCTAGACAGCATTTAACCCTTTAATGCCCACAAGATTCTACGCCATTGCACGGGGTAATCAAAATGATACCTCCTCAGTGTTTCAACGAAACACTTCTTATTCATCACAAAGAATTATTTTTTATTATTCCTTCAATATCCGATGCAACTCTGAAGGTTAATTAAAATTTACGCATAAAAAGTCAGTGCAAATTGAGTCAATTTATTCCGGTGTCTGGACTCACCGACACTGTCAGTGATGATCTTTTCTTTTCCTCTGCCAATCTCCTCGAGATTACCATAAAATATTTCTTTTCCATTGATGGTCCATACATTGTTTGATTTGTGCTTCTGTGAATGTTCTCAATGATTCACGGACGTGGCTTCGTCATTGTCGATGGGCAGAAAAAGAATCTCTCTTTGCAAGAAGTGATTATCGGTGAATGATGAGGTATGCAGCCGATATTTTTCATCCACACTCAAACATCCAATTTATTAAATGGAATTAACTCTTGTGCAGCCATTGAGTCTGCAGGTTATGGCGTATAGGAAATATGGCAAAATTGGAATATTGGATGACTGTGAGGCCTTTGAAATGGTTAAAGTCATTAATTTCAATGTGCCAATTACATTATCCCGTCGATTATTTCCTTCCAAATTGATGCTTGATATCCTTAAAGGAATGAGAGGGGATTTCTAAACTTCATTGTTCTGGCAGAATGGCTCCCATATGCAATTTCTCAATAACACTCCCTTATCGCATTCAAAGACTCCCCATTGAACCTGCAATCCCTGCCAATGAAGATTCTATCGCTTACGAGTGCTTTTCTTGAGCTTCCCCATATCACTGCACTAGTCACATTCTCTCGACTTCTCAATTGCTGACCCAGATTTTAATACCTTAATTATATCACAATCACACTATTCAACTTCAGGTGGGGTGTCCTTATCAAATTGCACTTTAGCTCCACACGAGAGTAATTTCAAGGTATTTTGAACATTCGTAATGTCTTCATCAAAGAGTAAATCCGAGAAAGTGCTTTGGGGAATGCATGTTAGGTAAATGGAATACCATGTGCATCTAAAACCGTTTGAATTTAAAAGTGACAGCTGTCATTCTATCACTTTCTTTACTGCCAAATTGTTAAATTTACTTTGGATATTAAAAACTGCATTTTAAACCGTTTAAATTTAAAGCGATAGCTTCTATTCTATCGGTTTCTATACTGACAAATTTCAAATTTACTATGGATATTCAAAGCATTAAAATCGTTTACTTTCAAAATTGACAGATTGTCATTCTGTCACTTCCTTCCTTCACTGTCAATTGTCAAATTTACTGAATATTTTATTATTAAATGGATATTAAAACTACATTTTTAACCGTTTAAATTTAAAAGTGACAGCTGTCATTCTGTCACTTTCTGTCAAATGTCAAACGTTAAATTTATCTCATCGTGAATTTCTAAAACCGTTGAACTTTAAATTTAAAATTCAAGAGGAAAAGTCCGTTAAAAGTAATTGATGAAAGCGCCTGTATAACATAAAATATTGTGCAACACTTTGATTGATTAATTATTTGAATTTAGAGGATAAATATCAAAAGAAAAGTGTGTGAAAATAAATAGGGAGAATTAAAAGAATTTACATAATCTATCCCATTTACTCTTCCATTCAACACAACACTAATTTACTTTTAGAGAAATTTCCATCAATCAGTGAGGAAGATAGATAAATTGTGGTTCATCTTTGAAGTTCGTGAGTCTTTTGTCACCTGACACCGTTTTTTTTTATCCGTTTCACATTTAAAAGATTCTTGACCTTTGACATTTCGATCAGCTGTCAAATCTGACAGATTGCACTCTTCTGTCAAACATGACATCACAGAATCCCGCCATGTAAATTTTGAGCCACTTTGTAGTTATTTTAACTTAAGTAATGAGAATTGCCAAGTGCAAATGAAAATTCCATCTGTGCCATAAAATGCACGCAAGTTGTAAATGAATTAATTCATGTGGACTCTAAGAGCACGATTGAGGTCATAATTACAGTTTTATTCTTGTGGAAAAAGGTTAATAGAAATTGACAGTGCATGATATTGTCTTTTATCTATCGAAATCTGTCCTTAATGCATTTTGGCGTTAAATCTGCACTTTACTAAGCTCTCTTGCTGCGATGCATTCTTACGCAATTTCTGTAATTGTGCAGCATTCAAGGGGTTATCTCCAGCGAGGAGTTTAAAGTTTCGAATTTGAAGGAAAACCGTTAATAATTGACTGGCAAATTGACTAGATTCTTATTGGTGAATCTTAATTTCCAGTAACGCCTCAGTGACCCCTTGGCTTAATTGGATATTTTCTTTTCTCCTGGAATGTTTTCCCTCTCAATTTCATTGGACAATAAACACCTGATGGATGGGAAACACCTTGCCATCCAGGAGGATGACCGTTGGAGGTTGTCTTTCAATTTGGTGTAAATCTCTGAGGAGTAATCGCCACGGGACAATGATAATTTATTCCACAGCACCAATTAGACCCCCTAACGGCGACCATTTCGAGCATCTAGCACTTCATAAATATTAAAGTAAAATATTCCCCATCTCACGACCTCGTCGCCGGTGCCAGTGTGTGTCTATTGCCGTTTGCATACGCAATGTGAGAAATAAATTTAATTTTAGAGCTGCGGACTGCACTGTGACTTTTATGGGCATCGCCGTGGATGGTGGCGAGGGCTGGGCAGAAGTAAATTCAACTGCGGGATAATTGCAAATATTCATAATATTTCGATTTGCCCAGGGAATTATTTCTTTGCTCAGAATATCAGCTTAACCACTACATTTTATTTATTTTCTCGCGTTTGTTGCTTTGAATAAATTTTATTATATTATTTTTTACTCAAGAGTAATTTACTGGATCAAAAATGTACGGTTTTTCGTTTATTTTACCTTTTTTCTATTTTTAAATCGATTATTTAACATATTTCCTTTAAAGCATTTAAAAAGTCCAGAAATTGATTCAAAAGCTCAAAGTTTAAATATCTTAAGGTAGATCAAAACTATCAAATTATCTTCAAATATTTCGACAAAATAAGTGTTTTGATTATGAATGATCCTTAAGTTTTAAGTCAGCCTTAAGTTTTAAGCAAGCTTTAAGCTTTACACCAGCCTTAAGCTTAAAGCCAGCATGAAGCTTCAAGCCAGCCTGAAACTAGACTGATTTTTAAAACCATACTGAAGCCTAAAGCCAGCCTTAAGATAAAGCCAGTCTAAAGCTTGAAGTCAGACTAAAACTTGAAGTTAAACTAAAGCTTAAAGCCAGCCTGAAGCGTAAAATTAGACTGATATTTAAAGCTATACTGAAAGCATAAAGTCAGACTTAAGATAAAGCCAATCTAAAGCGTAAAGTCAGACTAAAGCTTAAAGCCAGCATGAAGCTTAAAGTTAGACTGATATTCAAAGCCATACTGAAGCTTAAAGCCAGCCTTAAGTTAAAGCCAATCTAAAGCTTAAAGTCAGACTAAAGCTTAAAGCTAGCCTGAAGCTTAAAGCCAGCTGAAAGGATGGCTTAAAGAATAAGTCTAGCTTAAGCCAGACATAAGTCTCGCATATTAAACTTAAAGCTTATTATTATTATTTTTTTTAATTTCGCCCTTTTTGTTCTATAAATTGTTCATTTTTCTTTAGTGACCCTCCCTTGTTTTTTCTGTGAGCAAAATTGCCATTTTACATATACATTTTTGTCTGCCGACTGAATGAGAGAAAGTGGTTTGAGATAGACATTTTGATGATTTCCTCTACTCCATAGGGATCGATTAAAAATTCCATCTATATACATAGGACACAAACAGTTGCCATCTGGTCCTCTCATTTGCTATTCTACAGCCTCTGCTTCCATGGTCCATGAATGTGGAACGGCAACATCGGCACATAATTAATTTTATTTTAATTAAAACCATTTCCCCAGCTCATTGTACTCTGTGACGCCTTCAGGTTTGACTTTATTGCAAAAGTGTCACCCATTTGACAGAGTCTTTGCACGCAGGCAAACAATCAAGCCCCAAACCATTGCAACTGTTGCCTTCAAATATTCCCTGAGACACTGTCAGTTTGGCATTTGATTGAATTACACACCACCCACCCATTGTCACCCCACGTGGGGGGGGGGGTGTTTGTAATGTCTGTTAAAGGGAAGCGACATGGACAAAAGGTAATTCAAACACTCACCTTTGTTATGTTCCCAACAAAAGCTCTCATTTTCAAATGACAAACATTCTCCTCATCTCACCCAGATTCCGAAGAGTATAATTACTAACTTTAAAAATTAATTATCTGAGCTTCAAAAGCTTTCCAGAATATTTAAATATTCCCGATATTTCCGCGAAATATGTGCGGGTGTAACATGGAAAATTATGCTTAGTGAAGAGTGCTGGAGGGGAAAAAGTCAAAATATTTCGGACATCAATAAATCAAGTTGCAAGCGCCCGAGTTTTTCCCATTTTCGAGTGAACGAAGTGAAAAATGTATGAAAGAAACGATGAGCAGCAGCAGCAATTTTCTATGTTGTAACAAATGAAAAATTCACAATCACTCTCGAGTACATGCTTTCATCCCTCATTCGCGTGAACCCCCGGAAAATCCAACTCCTGAGCCATCTCACACCCCCGCGCGCCCGTGGAAAACGCAACAATATGTTGAAACTCATTTTACATATGTAGTTCTTTAGCGTGTCTGACATTTCCTGCTCTCTTGATAAATGCATTCGCACGTGATATGCTAAAATTGCGCAAAATAGTAATAAAACACTCTCCCGAAAAACAACTCGGTGGATGCAAGTTTGGGGTGGCCGGGAGGGAGTGGGTAGAAAAATTTCGCAATACTCACCATTTGATCGCATTTTGATTGATATTTATTCTTTGCTATTTCTCACATTTTCAAATAATGTATTTTTCTCATTCACCTCCCGCCCAACGCGTTGCACTTCATGAACATTTATCAGGAGGGGGCCAGCATTTGCAGATGTTCTGTGAAAATGCAGCCAAGAAGCAGTTTGAAATGTTCAATAGATATTTTTCTTCATTTATGCGAAGCAATAGCTGTCTAGAGATTTTTTTTTCGTGGATGAAAATGAATTTGGGGAATAAATTTTAGAAAATATATCATTGCACTTTGAGGGAGTATCTTTTGCTCTTCGAATGTGTAATAAATAGAATGTAGAGAGCTTTCAGGGAAATTTATATAATGCAGATGTTCTATTATAGGAGAAATTCACATTGAAATTAATTTTGATCATAAAAACGATTCAGTGATTAAGTGAAGTATAATTTTACCCAGAAAGAGATTGAAAATTCATCTATAAAATTAATTTATAATAGAACTTCATTTTTGTTATATATTCATTCAAATTCATTTTTATATTCATTCAAAAAATAATCTAGACGTTAGCAATAAGAATAATTGTTTTAATAAGTTTAAATAAATTTCATTACAAAAGTATTTTAACATTCATTTTGAAATATATTATATTTCAATATATTTCAATGTTATATTTCAAAATTTGTAAAGCTTTTAACACTTAAATCACTCTACTCAAAAAGAGAGGGATGAAAGTATAGGCAAAATGATGAGAGTAAGCGGTTTATCCGACCAAAAAACACCACAAATTGACTTTAAGTGTTAAAGAAATTTGAAAAAAAATCCAGTGCTTAAAAAATTGATTTTTTGGGTAAAAAGAGGATAAATTTCTAATCTTTTACATTACTTATAGATAAGATAGAGATATTAGGATCTGAAGGTTTACACATTTCTACATTTCAGTTTCTACATTTTATGTGAAAGCTTCTCAAAAGCGTCAGAAGCTTTGAAGAGCTTTCATTCTATTATAGATGATATCTTATAAAAATTTTAAAAGAAATATCCAAGGGTTTTACTGGTTTTTTCTTTTTTCAAACTTTAATGTTTTTAAATAAGAAGTTTAACAGCAATTTTAGAAGTTCCAGGAATTGTTTTCAAAGCCCCCAAAAAATTTTATAATAAGAAACTTACTAAAGTCTTCGGATATAGAAGTTTTTGCAAAAATTTAACTTATTTAAAAAAAGTTCTAAATGAATTATCAATTAAAGCTCTAAAGCTTTCAAAAGGTGTAAAAGCTTCTTATGTATGTTTTGTAAGCTCCAAAGATTCTCGAGCACTTCGATTCAAGCGTTCACTACATATATAGATCTTATAGATCTTCTTGGAGAGTGTTCACAGCTTTTTCGAAATCCTGTTGAAGTTTTGCTGAAACTTCCAGTATTTTGTAACTTTTAAAGAGCTTTTAAAAAACAATGAAATGCTTTCTAATGCATAAATAATTAACATTCTGCAATCTTTTAAGCTTTAATGAATTCTTTTTTACACACAGAAAACAGTAGGTGTAAACCTCCATATAAAAGTTCAAAAAGTAGGTGTTGTCTGCCATACCAAATTTAACACCTAAATCAGGCAACGCCA
>CAKKOB020002598.1:0-12245 GCA_918844115.2 Phlebotomus perniciosus
AGCGCATTGTGGACTTTTAACAAGGTCACGTGACTCCTAAATAAATTACCTTCAGCATTAAACAATCTAAACAATTGGCTGAGATTTTGAATTTAAAGAACATTTGGGGGTTATGGGAGCGTATTCAAATTAAGAAATTAACGGTCAGCTGAGACACAAACCCTACAAACCTTATGAAGTAGCATCCAAGAGGAACTTAATAACTTATACATAATTAATATTACTTGACCAGAATAAACAAATAATAAAAAAAAACAGAATTTTGAAAATTTAATAATAATTAAAAAAATGTACATATTTTAAAAGTTATTTTAAGAATGATTTTTAATTAAAAAATATCGAAAGCTATGACATCCGGTTTGTACAAGGGGGAGATATTATGGTTGAAAAGACGTGCACTATTACCAGCACTTCAACATTTTATTGAAAAGATCCCCAAAGCTCCAATTCGAAAGCTTTGAAGAGCTTTCATCCTGCCAAATTTTTTTATGCGCAGTCTTCTTAAGCTTTTTACGGAAGCTTTCTACAGCTTTCTTAGAAAGCATTCTACAGCTTTCTAAGAAAGCTTTTTACAGCTTTCTAAGAAAGCTTTTTACAGCTTTCTAAGAAAGCTTTTTACAGCTTTTTTATGCGCAGAAAGAAAGCTTTTTACAGCTGTCTAAGAAAGCTTTCTAAGAAAGCTTTCTACAGCTTTCTAAGAAAGCTTTCTACAGCTTTCTAAGAAAGCTTTCTACAGCTTTCTAAGAAAGCTGTCTACAGCTTTCTAAGAAGCCTTTCTACAGCTTTCTAAGAAAGCTTTCTACAGCTTTCTAAGAAAGCTTTCTACAGATTTCTAAGAAAGCTTTCAAATGAGAAGCTTAATAATAATATCAAAGCCTAATATTCGTAATTTTAAAGATTTTATATGAAAAAATTGGATATCTTTTCAATTTTTTCTATTCACAAAAATTCAACTTAATAAAAACAATCTATTATCATCTCAAGATATTCTCCTCAAAGAACAAACTCTTGCATGATGTTAAATATTTCGAGGAGAGCGTGTGTGTTCTGTCTTGGGTCATAAGGAGAATGTGTTTGGCCCATTTGAACCCTAGAGATGCCTTCTGTGCGAATTATACGTGAAAACGACTCTCACAATTATTCCCTATCTTGATTACAACGACCACCATCAGAATTCCGGGGATATGGAATATCATGGGGTCGAAAATTTCTCCAATGCTCCTCAGGAACAATAACAATTTTCCTCAAGACATGGACGCACAGAAATTACCACTCTTTAGGAGCTTTTGCTTATGCGTGAGTCGACACCATGCAGAATTTAGGTCGAGTGTCGAATCTTTTATCCCAAGCAATTTGTTCGGAAGAAAGGGGAAAAATTTACCCACACAAACACCAACCCGGAAAATTCCATGTATATTAATTAGCCATTAGATGTGGGTGGATTGAGGGGGGGTGGCATAACTGCAAGAAAGGGGTGAGTTTTCATATCCAAATAACCACTCGATTTTGGTATGCGATGGTGTTTATTTGAAAATTTCAATTATGGCCACGTCCAGCGAAATAATTCTCATGAAAATGCAATTATTGTGCAGTCTCGACCAAACCTCTCTAATCCTGTACTCTGGGTGCCAGTTGAGAATAATGCCAATTTAATTAAAACCATTCAGTGTCCCCCAACCCCTCTTGATCGCAAAACTGGGCTCTTGTGTCCACAACAGAGAAATCCTTCAATCTTTGCTGAAATTCAATTAGCACGAAGTGAATGAGAAAGAAATTTAGCACACGGTGCTTTTTCCTCTTGAACTATTTCTCGAATAATTATCTCACTTTTAATGATTTCCATCGTATTATGAAATGAATTTTCTATTGATTTATGTTTATTTAAATATCTTCATGCACTTTTCTAAGGCATTCAATGGCTGGCTGTATAAGAAGCATATTGTTCAAAAAATATTGATTAGTTTATGTTCTTCACGGGAAAGAACATAAATTCACCATTGAGGGTAAAATTGAAAGAGTAAGAGGCAACTTCTCTGCCAGAAGAGAAACTTTTCTTCTCAACAATCTATTTATTTTCCCATCTTTTCATCTCCTTGGGAACTCGTCAATTTTCCCCTCGCAACTTTTCATTCCTTATTGTGAATTCAAGATACAAATGCACTCTCACTTGGGATATTGGCATCTTATAATTCTGGAAAGTGTATCCACCGAGGAGCACTTGCTGAATCCACTTCGGGGGGTGTTGCTTGGAAAATTGCAATATCACATACACTAAGAGATTATGGAACATTATCCTCACTTATCTTCAATTCCCAATCATTTTCTCCTGTGAGAGAGGTTGAGGTGTGTTTTGCGATGTGGAATGCGAATTGGGGTGGTATATAATTCAATTATTTCAAATACTGCAGGTGCACATTCACAGCAATTCCTAAACATGAGGTGGGAGATTTTCAATCACACGGAATTTTACTCCTTCATGTGATCAAGATTGTCTCCGGATAATTTATCAAAGGGAAGCACAAGGAGGAATTAGATTTGTACACCACATTTAAAGGTAGATCTAACACTATCAATTTAAGAATACGCTCAAACAAGGGGGAGATATTATGATCAGAAATGGTGTACATTTGAGTGGAAGTGCGCGAGAGCTTTAGGAAGTGGAGTGGAAGTGCTAAATCAAGTAATTTTTGAAGGCTTTCGAGGAAGAACAGGAGCTTTGGGAAGATTTTCCAGAGCTTTTGGAAAATATTAGGAGCTTTAAAGGAAATTTGAAAACTTTGAAAAATATAAGTTTGATCAGATGAAAGCTTTCTAAAATTCCTGTAAAACACTGCAGAAATTTCTAAAGCTTCCTTAGAAAGCTCTAGAAAGCTTTCTTAGAAAACTTCATTAGAAAGCTCTATAGAAATTTTCTTTAGAAAGTTTTAGAAATCTTTCTTAGAAAGTTTATATTATAAAGTTCTAGAAAGCTTCTTTAGAAAGCTCTACAAAGCTTACTTGAAAAGCCCTAGAAAGCTCTCTTAGAAGGTTCTAGAAGATTCCTTAGAAAGCTTTAGAAAGCTTTCTCAGTAAACTCTAGAAAGCTTTCTTGGAAAACTCTAAAAAAAATTTTTTAGAAAGCTTAAAAAACCTTTCTTAGAAAGTTTTTTTTAAAGTTCTAGAAAGCTTTCTTAGTAAGCTCTAGAAAACTTAGTAAAAACTACGAAACTTTCTTAGAAAGTTCTAGAAAGCTATGGAAAACTCCCTTGAAAAGCTTTAAGAAGCTCTCTTAGAAAGATTTAGAAGACTTTTGTATAGAAACTGAAAGCTTCCGCATTACAGTTTTGGGAAGCCTTTCTACAAAATGTTGAAGTGCTGGAAGTGTTGTACGCCTTTTGACTATAATATCTCCCCCTTGCGCCCAAAGGTTTAAGCTAACCTTAAACTTTAAGCCAACCTTAAGCTTAAAGCCAGCATTAAGGATGCTCTAATCTAACCTAAAAGCTTAAAGCCAATCTTAAGACTGTTTAAGCTTTAAGCCTTATGTTTGACATACTGCTTTAAGCCAATCTTAAGCTTTAAGCAATCATTAATGCTATTCTAAGCAAGCCCTAAGCTTTAGAGAGCCTTAAGCTTAAAGTTAGAATTAAGGCTGCTATAATCTACCCCAAAGCTTAAAGCTAGCCTTAAGCTCAAAGCCAGTCTTATGCTTAACGCAAGACGATTGCTTTAAGTAGACATTAAATCTGGTTTAAAGCTTCAGGTTCAAAGCTCGAAACTTTAACCGAAAGCTTCTTTAGTTTATTCTTTTACAGAGAGTCTGGTATTCGTAGCTTTCAGAATCACTGAAATTCTTCAAATTTAAAGAGTTTAAAGATAACTTCTTCCACTATAAGATCGTACACCATCTCTAGTGAACTCTAGTCTCCTTGACGCCCAATCATTTTCCCTCCCATTTTTCCTATTTGAAATCTTGTGTGATTCACGCTTCTGCTTTTTACCTCCTCAAACAGACAATTGATTAGATTAAGATGGCAAAAGGTAACTCCGCGCTGGAGGGAGCCACGTCTCACTTCCGCCGCGGGGGCGTAAAAGAAATGAGGAAAGTGGCTGATGGCAACGTGAGGAATTACACTTTGATCTCACCTCGCGATTGTATATATTTCTCCGGTTTGGATTGGAAATGTTGCGATGGTGAATTGGCTGGAGGGTGTGCGCCCGCCCTCATTTGCACGGTGGAATAGCGCACAAACATCCACCCTTATTCGTGCTTACGGTTATTTATTGCTTATTGCTGAGTGGAAAATCTTTGGTGGAAATCTCTTGTGCGAAATGTTGAGAATCATGGGAAATCCACGCGAAAATAGCAAATATTTTTCACTCAAGCTATTTATCTCACCCAGCCAAAGCCACTCTGCTAAACCGCAATAAATCCAATGTCTATTTCTTACAGCCCATCTCAGCATGTTTTTCACTCACCTCGCGGATGGGTTTAAGGCTGATGACTGGGTGATTTGGCAGGTTTTTTTTATTCCATAGCTGCAATCATCCAGTCACAAGTGGTAATGCCAGTAATTCACATTTTAGGAACATAAAGAGAATCCCTAATAAAGATGGGGGGGGGGGTAAATTAATGTAGGAACTCGCATCTAAAAGCTCATTCAGACTCATTATGGAATATTTAAAAATTTACAATTTTAAGGTGAGTGTGTTAAAAAAACATCCCCCCCAACATTAAAAGCTCATTCTGGGGTAAAAATTTCCATAATATTTTTTGAATAATGTTTTCTCTGGTGCAAGAATAACGTGTCAGAGTCATTTCACATTGCATGATGATAAAAAGGAATAAATTCACATGATGTATGGCAGAACAATGAGTGGAAAAAAATCATGCCAGTTGCCATTTGTGTGGTAACACATAAAAATTCATAAATTCTGCATTTTGAGGAAGAAGAAAAAAATGCCCGCAGGACTATCACAGAAATTCCGTCTTTCACTCAAATATTCCACCACTCATATTTCATGGTTCAGGAAGATGTATATACCCAGAATGAAAATTCTCGTAGTGAGATGGTGAATTTAATTTTTCACCATACTCTGTGAGAACATGATGGAGCAATTTCACTCCAATTTGGCTCTGGGAATTTTTCACCAGCCACACTAATGGAAAAGTCTGCAGAAAATTTTCACTGATTGCGACACTCTCGTCCCTTGGGAAGATAAGTTTCAACAACTCAACGGGCAAAAAAAATTGTTTAAATTTAAAATATTTAAAGTGAATTTTTTTCAGCTTTATTGCTCATAGAATTCTTAAATTGTTTAAATAGCTGAGAAAGTTATTCTCCTTTTCTAATTCAGTCATTTATTTGTTTTGTAGACAAAAAAAATCCCTTATATCTAAATTGTTATGAATATTCGTTGTGTTAGCGTCTCAGTTCATATCGTCAGCCTCTTCGGGATTCTTGGGCAGGAAGAATTCACCCTTGTAGAGGCGATTGCACATCCTGGAGTCCTTCTTCTTATCCTGCGGACACATAATTGAGAACTCCTTCCACATGCAGTAGTAAAACTTGATGGGCTTGGAGCTGCACTTCCTCTCCTCAGCATTCTCATTTGCCTCACCCAGGCACTTTGTCACAACACTATCGGACTTCTCCTTGGCCCATTCAGCCTCGGTGTAGTTGTTGCGGAAGAAGTCTTTCACGAAATCCTCCCTAAACTCACCCTTCTCGTCAAGCTGGAAAAACACCCCACACATCCCACCCACCCAATCAGTGACTGCGATTCCCGCGGGATTCATGGGAAGTACTTACGAATTCGAGCTTCTTAGCAATGCACTCCTTGGCACATTCGGTGTCTTGCTTGATCCTCTTGAGGCGCTCACATGAGAACATGTCAAAGGGCTCAGCGTCATCGTGATTGGCGCGAATTTCCTGATAGCACTGCTTCTTCATCTCTTTCAATTTGTCATGTGTCTCAGTCTTCTCAATTTGATCCCGACAGCACATCCAGCCGGATCTCCTTGACTTGCACCTCAGCTCCTCCTGAGGAGATGCGTTGCGACGTACACGATAATTCACCGGTACATTGACATCAATCTCCTCATCTTCCAGCGCCTCAAGGAGTTCAGTTGAGAGAACAGAATCTATACATTCAGATGGAGTTAGAATTGCAAGAGATTCCACAAACCAAAAAATCCGATTCAGAACTTACTGTAAATTGGATCTGAGAAGTCATAAGCAATCACCATCGACAGGATTGTCGTGGAAAACACTAAGAAAAGCACTTTTCTGCACATTTCACCCGGATATATGTTCTCACGAGAGCGATTCACCAACAGATGATCGAGAATCACTGAGAATCAAGCTCTTTTATATGCGGCAAGAATATTGTGATGGTTTCTTTCGCGTGAAAGGCAGAAAGATGATGAGGTGAAAATCATGCAGAGAGAACCTGTTCGGTCTACAAGAAACTATATCTCAATGTTTCTTCTTCTGGTTCAGAGTTGAAGTGCCAGCGTTTAGGAATTAATTAGATCAAGATGAAGATGATTTTCGAGGGGTTTCGGTGGGAAAATTATCAATTCTGGCTTTCTCGGAAAGCTTGAGAAAATTGCATGAAATCTTTCAAGAATTTAACAATAGAAAAAGCTCAAAGATTTTTCCAATTCCAAAAAGAATTCAATAAAGCTTTATAGAACCCAAAATGAATTGCTTAGATGTCCTAATGCTCCAAGAGCTTTTAAAAGCTCCAGGAATTTCTTAAGCTTTCAGGAAAGCTCTTTAAAGAAATTTCCAAAGTTTTCCCAATTAAATTTTGAGCTTCTTGAAATATCATGGATTTAAAAATTTTGTAAAGCTTCGAAAAACTTATTGAGCTTTAAAAGCTTTCAAAAGCTGAATAAAATTTTAATGCTTTACGGAATACTAGGGGGAGATATAACGGCCAGAAAGACGTACACCAATTTTTGAAACTTCCACATTTTGTAGAAAAGCTCCCCAAAGTCCAATTTGGAAGCTTTGAAAAGCTTTCATCCTATCAATTTTATTTTCTCTTTATTTGAAAATACTAAAGCCTAAAATACTAAAGCCTTCTAAATTTTTCTAAAAAAGCATTCTAGAACTTTATAAGTAAGCCTGGAGCTTTCTAAAATAAGCTTGCAAAAACTTTATACGAAAGCTTTCTAGAACTGTATACGAAAACTTTCTGGAGCTTCATAAGAAAGCTTGCTAGATTTTTCTAAGAGAGTTTTCTAGAACTTAAAAAAAGCTTTTTAAGAAAGCTTGCCAAACCTTTCTAAGAAAGCTCTCTAAAACTTTCTAAGAAAACTTACTAGATCTTCCTAAGAAAACTCACTAGAGCTTCCTAAGAAAGCTTTCTAGAGCTTCCTAGGAAAGCTTTCTAGAGCTTTCTAAGAAAGATCTTCTTTGGCTGCTTTCAAAAATACTTGATTTCTAGAAGTAACTTGATTTGAAGAAGTAACTTGTTAACTTATTTCAAGAAACTATAAACAAATTACGAATAGCTCATAAAAATTTAAATGTAGAAAGCTCAAATATCTAAAAGCTCCCAAGTTTAATTCCTTAAAAAATTCTCATTTAGAGAATTTTCCCACAGTTATAAATTTTCAAACATTATTCCTTTGAAAATGTATTTTATCACCATTTTCTTATCAAACAATTCCTCATCTATAACCCTCTCAACTCTGTCTCGTTGAATCTCTTGCTCATTAGAATCGGATTTTAATGGGAAAGTCTTGAAAGTGTTGCAGACTTGTATGTACGTTGATTGACACTCTGATAAATGAATTCCCTCCCCGATTCGCTGTTTTCTGATGGTATTGACCTCACTTGAATGTTTCTGCAGCGCCACACATAAAGAAGGCAAATAGCGAGATCTTCTGGGCGAGAGAACCCGAAGAAGTGTTCTTAGGCTCTCTTTGTACAGTGAGACAAATGTGAAAATTAGCATGTTATGGCATGAACAAGAAATATGGGTGAAAGGTGAGTGAACTAAAAAATACCACCAAGTCACGATTCAATTGAGCCTCGCGGTAACTTTATGAAATATTTGTGATTTCTCTTGAGGGTGTTTGCTGGTGCGAGATATTTCAACCAGATGAAATTACTTCCTGTCGCACAGGTGTGCCTATTTTCTGGGGCGCAAATTGATAAAATTAATAAGATTCTGCAGGATGATGGTAAACACGCAATTCTCACCTTTCATCTTCTCAGTTTTGTGGGTGAGAAAAAAATTCCATCGGGCATGAACTCTCTGGTCTCGAGGGTCTGCACGATGAACGTGTCAAAGAAGATGAAGTGGTAATTAAAGGTAAAATCTCGCTAAAACGATTATTTAAGATACAATGAGAATATTCATCAAATTTCTCAGTTAATGAGAAAAGACTCTTGAGGAAAATCACTAAAATTTACCATAACATTTATGCAGACATTCTTCACAAATGCTACATAAATATTACTCATCTAATTCAAGAGCACTTCACCTACGACAGTCCATTAGCAGGAGCTTCAAATGATGTCGAATTAGCACAAAAACGTACCCCTCTGGAGAGGAAAAGCTCTCGAAGCATATGTGGAGAATTGTGTATGTAAATTTTGATAAATGGTATGAGTTATATAGAACTCCTCTCAATTTGCCAGGAGAGAGATTGAGAAGGTGTTGTAGCCATTAACATTTCAGTGAAAGGGAAATTGTATAAGGGATCTATATCGGAGGGCTCGTTGTACACCTAATTAACACGTCTACCTCACACAGAATCCTCTCACGTGTCTTTCACAATTTTCCCTCATTTCCCCTTTTAGTTATTGCGATTATTGCGACAGAATTCACTTCCTCTCACTGTAAAGTAACATTCATTAATTATTCTATTAAATTAGCTATATAGCATAATTGACGATATTCGGTGAAACCTTTTGAGGTGTTTTAGCTGAGCTTTCGCACTGAAAGCTTTCGGGTCACGCATTTTGAAAGAATCGTCTCACAAATCTGTCACTTTGATTATGTAGAAGATTAATTAGTGTTATGTGTAGAAGTAAAATTTATCCGCCAGAGAATATTTAACTAATTTCCATCAGAGTAAAGTGTTCAGTTTGTCAAAAAAATGGTTTGCATTTTATGCTTTCTGAATATTTGTTTTTTCTGTACTTTGGAAGCCTTGAAGAGCTTTCAACCCAGAATGAATAACTCATTGGATGAAAATGTCTTTTTTCTACCATTGAAAGCTTTAGGATAAGCGTTAAAAGCTCTGAAAGTTTCTAAACAAAAAATATTTGACAATATCTCATACAAAATTTCAAAATTTTGAAAGTCTTGATCCGATCTTTATGAAGCTAAAGTTCAATAAATATATTTCAAAGCTTTTCAGAATATTTTTAAAATTATTATTCATTAATTGTTTGAAAGTTTCTGCAAATGTTTTTAACAATTTTAGAAAGTTCTGAACAAAGTGTAAGTGTCAAGGTAAGTGTATAATTTTGGAAATAAAGCTTCTAATACATCGAAAGCTTTGAAAAGCTCTCAAGAATTTTAACAAATAAAGCTCTTCTTTCTTATTTTCAAATAGTTGTAAGAGAATTGTTAAAGCTCACAAGTTGACTCAAAAGCTGTTGAAATTTTTCAAAAATATTCCTGCAATATTCTGAAAGCTCCTTACATACATTAATACTTCTACTTCCAAAAGCTCTCACGCACTTCTATCCTAATGTACATCACTTTTCACCATAATATCTACCCCTTGTCAATGAATCAAATTTCGCAAAAGCTTGACATAAAGTTTCCGGGGAATTTCCTTTTTCAAACATACAGAGATTTCCTCTGATCTAGACGTAAGTCCCCACACAATTACCACGACTTTTACTTGTGAGTTTCTGGGAAAGCAGAAATGCATGCATGCGCTCATCAAATAAATTGAATTACAGCTGGAGCTTTAGTGGGATGAAAACTGTTTGCAATTTAGGGTATTTAATTAAGTTTTGACGTTTCCAATTTACCGTACAAGTTATGAGTGGAATCTGTGTATTAAATAATGTGATTAAATTGATATAATCATGGGGATGAGAAGTGATTTTACGCGTACACATCCAGTGGATGCTGGAGCGCAAACAAGGCGTAATCCACAAATAGAGTAATTACATTTGGAAATCAAATTTTCGCTTATTAAATTTACAGCGTCTATTCGGCGAATGAGGGAAAATATTTCTTGTTTATTCAATTTATTTTCCACCGTGCATTCTCCCATAAACACTTGAGGTGATGATGAGTTGCATAACGTATAGATTGGAGATGGTTGATTTTATTTTAGTTTACGAACTGTTTAAGTTAGGGACTGTCTCTGATATCTACTGGTGAAAAATAGTCAAAATAACAATGAAACTGTGAGTATATAAAACTATTTTGGAACAATGCCTCAAGCTCAGAACGCGTTTCACTTTAACATTGCCCCTCTTGTGAGCTATGTATCCTATTTTCCTCACCACTGCAACAACATTGTTCTCATGAATTCCACCGAGAACATCTCTTGTAGCAAAATAACCCAACTTGCTCCCTGAAAGCTCTCCTTTTCTTTTCACGTGGCTGAATTTGTCGATGAGGAATTTTCAGTACCGGGGAGGGAGAGGTATCTCTATTAATGAGACTTTTACTTCTTCTACAAGAGTGTACTTATTGCAATAGAAATTCCTCAATATTGTATCACATAATATTGTCTCTATTGTAAGTGGAAAATATCCTGCAGGAATTTATGATTTTGTTCTTTAGGGGAATGAGGCAAAAAGTTCTTGGAATATCCCGGGAGAAATTGCACATTTCTAATTCTTGCGAGTCAACAAACATTGGTGGGATGGATTGTGAAAATGCTCCCCAACACCCCCAAGAATCCTCCCCATCCGATGAGAAGCGAGAAGGTAAATAAAAGATGGTACCCAGGCAGTACAAAGAGGAGACAAACTCATATAACACAGAGATCCCATTAATTTTAATAATCACTCTCTGCAGCCAGTGTCTCTGGAATATAAAGTTGTCTCATGGTCGTTATGTGAAGCACAAGAGCTGCATATTATCTATTAAACAAAGAACACGACACACACATTACATTCTTTTATGCTGGCGGAAGAGCGCACCCTTAGCGTTTGTGATGGCAAAATGAGGGATGGAGAAAAGACCCCAAATGACCAAAAGCCTTTACGATATTTCCCAGATAAAAATGCCCTCCCCCCTCGCCCCGCATTGTCATGTGAAAATGTCTTTTCATTTGAATTTCCGTGTCTTTCAGACAACTCACAGGACAATTGCCAACTTTCCTTATTGCAAGAAACTCAGTAATTGCAATATTCATGTTAACTGCAAAGATGAAAGTTTTCCAGACAAAAAGATTAACAAATGAATTTTACCCTTTGCCAAGGAAGAGCTGTGATGACACAGTGAATATGATTTACTATGCGTTGAAAAGAAAAAGAAAACTTTGCTGAGTTTAATAAAAAAACGTCTGAGCTAATTAGCGTTTAATTTTAATATATAAGTTATCCATCTATTCTTATAAACTTTTAACAAGCTCTTAATACTTATGTCTGGTGTTATTCCTGTCCTTGATATATAGAGCTATCGATGGAACAGTTATATATCAAGGGGGAGATATTATGGACAGAAGTGGTGTACATTTAATTGGAAGTGCGTATGAGCTTAATTAAGACAACTCAAGTAATTTTGAAAGCTTAAGCAAGAGCTGGAGCTTTGGGAAGTTCTTCCAGAGGCTTAGAAGTTTCTTTTAAGGCTTTTTGGAAATTCCTAAACTTTGAGAAATGTTACCTAGATTAGCTGAAAGCTTTCTAAAATTGATGTAAAGCTTTCTCAGCTAAAGGTTCTAGAAAATTTGTAAAGTTTTCGGATAATTTTAAAAACTTTTGAAGTTCTCGCTAAGCCTTTGAAAATTGTAGAGAGCTTTTGATAATTTTCTTGAGGCTTTCATAGAAAAGTTTAAAAACCCTTTATATAAAACTTTTAAAACCTGTCTAAGAAGGCTTTTTCAGAAAGTTTTCTTGGAAAGCTTTTTAGACAGTTTTCATAAAATGCTTTCTAAAAAAGCTCTAGAAAGCTTTCTTAGAAAGTTGTAGAAAGCTTTCTTAGAAAGCTGTAGAAAGCTTTCTTAGAAAGCTGTAGAAAGCTTTCTTAGAAAGCTGTAGAAAGCTTTCTCAGAAAGCCGTAGAAAACTTTCTTAGAAAGCTGTAGAAAGCTTTCTTAGAAAGCTGTAG
>CAKKOB020002603.1:0-12202 GCA_918844115.2 Phlebotomus perniciosus
AACAAATTTATTTGTAAAAGTTTCAGATCAGAATGAAAACACGTTTTTGTTCGTGATAAACTAACTAATAACAAACTCAAACAAAATATTAACAAACAATTACAAAATGCATTGTCAATAATTTTTTAATTCTACAAACAAGAAACAACTTTTACAAAAAAATATGTTAACTCAAGTAAATTGACAAAAATGTTGATTGAAGACACTTTTACAAAACTTTTGTTAATCTTGTATGGGAAATGATAAATTTTTACAAACATTTTAACAAACAATTTCTTTCAGAGTAGGTATAGTAGGAAATTTCTGTTACTCTTAAGAAAATCAATTACAAGAGCGGAAATATGTTTAAGGGCTCTTCTGATAAAACGGCTTTCGTGTGCCAGAGCCTTTATGATCTTGTACATATATGTATATATAATTTTTTCCATTTATTTCCCCATTTCCTTAGTAAAACATATACTCGACTATGAGAAAAATTCCGAGTAACTGTGAGTACCTCCGTGTCCGATTTTCCGGTAGATAAATTCACTTCTTCCTAATCCAACAACATTCTCTACTCGTAGTTGCTCCTCTGAAAATGACTTGGAGACGCTTGTTGCATATTGACAGGGTAATTTGTGGTCTTATCTAATTCGGGGCACCAGAATAAATACTTTTCCTTGCATCCAATCTTGAGAAATGAAATGAAAGGAGTCGGAAATAGGTTGTTGGGCGAAGAAAAATTTCCATTTATATCCTTCTAAGAGTGGGTGTTATTAGTTAGGGAAAAAATACTTCATCTAATTTCGTATGCATTCCTTCATATCATGAGAAAATAACTTTGACTCTTGTGGATAAATTGAATGTTTTGCATTCAGAGAAGATTTAATAGTCCAACTTTTATACATATAACCAGAGTCAAATCATTACAATAAACTGTCCAGAATTTCTCCAATTTGATCTATAAAAGAATTCTTTGTGAATCTCAACCACAGTGATACATATATAGCTGGTTATTACATTTCTTCTTTCATCTAGAAGTTACTGACATTCAGTCTTCTTCACAATGAATAGATGTTTGCGAAAAAGCGTAGTGGAGCTTTAGGAAGGGTGGGTGGGGGGGGGGGGTGAGCATGGAAAATGTGAGAAACTCTTTGTCAACACATGTTTTCAAGTCCCTTCTCCCCCTTCAATCTGATTCCAATATTCGTGTGCAAAGATAAAGCTCAAAGGTGTACATTTCACTCGACTTTCTTCACTTTTGCACAACCAACACTATATATAGGTGCTATGTATATCAGGGAAACACTAGAAGGTGCATTGACCCTGTATTTTCTCACTTTTAGCGCATGAGAGTGTGTAGAAGCCGTAGAGAGCTTTTAACCCTTATATGAGTATGTTACTATTCAGCTCTTGGATGCATGACAAACTTGTAAATATCTTGGCTTCGACGGGAACTTTGCTTGAAATGGATATTCTTGGATCAAATTTTATGCACACAAAAAATATTTTGAGCTTTTGCAGATTGTCCTAAAGCTTTCTTAGAAGGTGAAAGTATGTATATATAGCATGAAAGCTCTTCAAAGCTTCCGAAGTGGAGGATTTTTTTAGTGAGCTTCCAAAAATATCTCTAATCCCTAATTTTTCCCCCTTGCTAAGAGCTTTCCCTCCCACATCTTCAGTTTTCTCATGTTAGATAAGTTGTTTAAGACAGACAAGCTTTAGTAAAATATCACATTGAAAAAGTCCAACACACACTTCTCAAAAGACATGGTATTTGGGAGCTTTCGGGCAATGCTATATACCTACATAGTAATAATAGCTCAAACAAACGACGCTTTGGAGTGTTTGCGAGAGAAAGAGATGGCAGTGACAGAAATCCGTTGTACAAATATTTCCACTTGTGTTGTGTGACACCCTCTTAAATACAAAATCATCGCCTCCACCACGTTTTCAGGGGGGAGTGGGTAAGACAGAGACAGGAGAGACTCACTTTGTCAGCTCATTTTGTTCACATACATACATAACAGATTTAATGGTATAGCTGTGCATCCAGATAGGAAATCATGCAACAATCTAATTTACAGGAAAGTATTTCCGGACTCCAGTAAAATTATATGCTCACTGCACATACCAGTAGTTAATTAGTGGAGCTAAAATATATTTAAACATTGGATAAATCAACAGTTACTGCATAGGCAAATATATATTTTCTCCTGATTAAGAGCGATACAATGTAAAAAAAAATCTTCTATCTATTTTGCTATTAACTCTTGCGGAAACGCACACCATAGACTGAGAATCTCTTCTCGCTTTGTCTACATCATTTGCCGGTGGCGAATGTAATCAGGCAACTCCTTTTTCGCAATAAGTATGTATGAATTACATGTTACAACATTCCTCCTTTCTGCCCGGAGAAAAACAGTGGGGTGCAATTAATTAAGAGCCTGAGTCATATTTATTGTTTGATGCCATTTTTCCTCTCTTCCATTCCTCGTTGACCAAATAAAATACGTTTGGAGCACTTGAGAAGAGATGTCTGGAGGATATTTTGATGGAAGTCTTATCGATTTGATGATTTTGAGTTGAGGAAATAGGGAAAAATGGGATTTGAAAAATTCTCATTCTCTCTAATGATAAATAAACAACGAGATTCCTAGGGAGTGTTCGAGACTTTTGAGATATTCCCTTGAAAATACATTGCTTATCGATCACGAGATGAAATGTTGAGGGTGAAATTGATTGCATGCTCATAATGTTTACTGGTGAAATGGATTAGTGAAATTGTTAGTAATTTTACTATCCACTTACCAATCAAACTGACTTTTCACAATTTCATGACAAAATTACTTCCACTTACTTTCTCGTTACTCTCTTATCTATTAAAACAATATTTATCGATTGAAGTATCTGTGAAATATCAGTTGGATTAACTCAAAGAAGGATGTTATAAAAAGCACTGCGTGACCTTTCATTGTGTTTGTTACATTGGTGTTAAAGGATGTCTTTGTCAAGAATTGTCGTATTAGTTAGAAGTACTTCTCCAGTTTGAAAAAAAGCTCTTCAAGCTTTCTTAAAAAGCTCCTCAAGGTTTCATATAAAGTTCCTCAGGCTTATCGTAGAAAGCTCCTCGGCTTTTCTTAGAAAGGTCCTCAAGTTTTCACAGAAAGCTCCTCGAACTTTCCTAGAAAGCTCCTCGAACTGTCCTAGAAAGCTTCTCAAGGTTTCGTAGGAAGCTTTTCAAGCTTTTTGGAAAGCTCGCCACGCTTACTTAGAAAGCTTCTCAGTCTTTTCTTAGAAAGCTCCTCAAGTTTTCACAGAAAGCTCCTCGAACTTTCCTAGAAAGCTTCTCAAGGTTTCCTAGGAAGCATTTTTGTAAAGTTTGTCACGCTTGCTTTAAAAGCTTTTTTTAGTAAGTTTCTCGAGCTTTCATAGAAGCTCCTCATGCTTTTCTTAGAAAACTCTCCAAGTTTTCATAAAAAGCTCCTAAAGCTTTCCCAGACAGTTCTTCAAGTGTTCCTGGAAAACTCCTCAGCTAAAGCTCGTTTCGTCAAGCTTTCCTAGAAAGCTCTTCAAGCTTTCCTATAGAGGCCTTTAAGCTTTCAAAAACTTCTGTTAAAAATTTTGAAATATCAGTAAAATTGTCAAAACTTGTTAATGCTGTACTTCATGAAATTCCCTTAAAGCTCTAAAAGCTCAGTTTATTTTCTTTCTACTAAGTCAAATCCGTTATACATAAATTTAAAGTGAATGCCTATCAAATTTAACTCTATTGATTTCCCTCTGTGTCTTATGACTTACGTTACTTGTTTACTCAGTCGACTACAATATTAGTACTATAGGAGGGTTGAAATTTCTGATATAACGTGGCGAAAGTCAATGAAGGGGTAATGGTGTGTGTGCAGGGAATAATTATCTGGATGATGGGTGTGAGTGCCCGAGGGAGATTATTTCTTCTCAGCAGTGACCAATTATGCTGTGCGTATATATTCCTTTGTTCAATGACAGGCTTTTGCTTTCAGTGACGCGTTTTCGTGACTTCGTAGTTGGTTTTTTCCGCGGCACGACAGGGAAGAACTTTCTGGCTATTACAAAGGGTTTTTTTTTCACACTGGGCACGACAAAATGCGCCCGATAAAGTCACTGGGGGAGAGCGTGAAACAAAGGAAAATATTCCAACCAGCTGCTCAAAGTTTGCCAGTGGGGGCGTCTGGTGAGCTTTCTCCCACACTCTGCAATGGATTTGTACAAGTATATATATGAATATTTCAGTGCAGTGGCTTTTTCACTCTCCAACATCCCTCTTCTTTTCTGCATATTGACATGAGGAAAAGGGAGAAATGGGCACTATAAAAATTCCACTCTCTTTTTTCTGTTCAAAAAGGAGAAACTTTTCCGGAGCGAAATTATTCTATTTGTCGAGCTTATGCAGGAGTGAAAGCTTCTGAAGGTGAGCGGGTGTAAAATCTCTACTATATGGCAAAATGAAAAGTTTTCTGTTTCGCATAACTTTTCAACTGACACAGCGGGATAGGACAATGTGTGTGAATGCACAATGTTTAGTTGTTGTTTATGGGTGGGCGATGGGGAAGAGGGTGGAGAGAAATGGATGGAATTATATGGGAATGTAGTACAAATATCATTAATTTAATGAATTTCTACTGCGCTGGAGGGGATGATGGTGTGAGTTTTTGAGGTGTTTTCTTTGTGATGCGCCCATTTCAGTTGGCTTGTACAACTATTTGTCATTTATTCACCTCCTCGACGACCTCCCCATCCACCCCACCAAAGACAAAGTCTCGTGCACAACAATACCAGCTATTTTAAACCACATTTTCCACCTCTGACGTACAAATTCGCATGAATAATTGCACTGTCTTTTAACTCGGTCCGCAGTTCTTCTTTTTCCTTTGAAACTTGAGCCCTTCACCTCCAGGGAGGGGATAGAATTTTAATTTAGTAACGCACATGTCTTGAATTGTGCAATACTGCCTGAATTTGTTTACTGAAATACTGATTTAGGATTTAGGAGAGAGGATTGCAATTAAATTAGGGAAATTGTTATATTACGTGATTTATTTGCATTGCACAAATAGTTTAGGGGAGAGAGGGGAGCTTTCGGTCGAAGGCAAAACTTTTTTAAAGCTTTCATCCAAAAGGTGTCCTAAAGGCTATTTAGATAATCATTCAATCTTTATACGAAAGCTCTCAAAAGTTATCTTTGCAATAAAAGCTTTCATGTAAAACTGTTTTTTCCGTCCAAAACTTCCCCGCTCTCCCTTATATGTATGTAATTTGCTGACTAAGATTTTGATTCGATATGGGAAAGTGACCAAGACTTGAGAAGGGCAAATGTTTGAAATTTTGCGGAGCATCATTTAATTTCCATGATTGATTTGTTTGAGTTGATTCCCATTTACAATCTTCTCATCTTCTCTCTTCTAAAGATACATCTTCAAATATTGATCCGAATAGATTGGAATTACTAAAGGGGTTCAAAGAAATAATTCAAATTGTTATTCAATCTACAACATTACTCTCTTGCTTATCCTATCTGATCATTTAGCATATAATGCGAATACATACTTTAAAGTTCAGTCACAGTGGAAATGCTTTAAAGATCAACCCCTCGGACATGTCAGTATATCACATCTACGTCAATTGATTGCCTCTCGTCGATATTGGCGCATTTTGTGCCTCAGCACAAGACACAATCTCCTCAGTGGCATCATAGAGGAGGGCAGAAATTGTCGTGGGTCGATGGGTTGGATGGAAAAATGTATGAATTGCAAGATTTATATCTCTGTGACTCCACTGGGTGGGTGGCTGGGGGGATATTCATGAGATATTTAACTTTGGCCACTCTCACAGTCTGGATGAACATTTTTACCCACGCCCCGTGTTCCCTTTCTGGTGAAGCATTGCTATATGGAAAATTTATGCTTCGATAGTGTGACCCACAGACACGCGCCTCAGCAATCATCTTTCTCACACCCATTCTCAACATTTCGCATGTGAAAGCTCCTCCGCGCTTTTTTCTCTGCGAGGGAACCTCCAATGTTGCCCATAAAAAAGGATTTGGCGAGCAAGAAAAAAACTTTTGGAAGCTGCCTAGACTCACTGCCGGATATTTTCAACCCTTCCCTGTCTGCCCAATTCCCTCCTCAGAGCGCCACATGGAAACATTTTTATTTATGGCCTGGAACTTTTGGATAAAAGCGCTGAAAGTTAATTTGCATTTCGCATATAATAGCTCAGATATTTTTGCTCTATGGCCGATGGAGTTGTGAAAATGGGGTGAAAGCTTCGCGATTCTTTTTTCTCATTGAGCTCCCAGAAGGGATGAAATCAAAGGGGTGTGAAGCTGACTCGGCTTCCTCCAGCCAGTGTTAGTCAGAGGAGAGAATATGTGCATTCATTTTGGTGGGAAAAGCTCTTATTGGAATAGGGCAATCAGAGCTTTTGCTTCTAAACTTTATCGAGGCACTGTTTCTCACAGTTTAACAAGATTTAAAATTAAGGGGGAGATACATATTATGGTTAGAAGTGGTGTACTTTTGTATGGAAGTGCGCAAGTGTCTTTGGAAGTGGAAGTGCTAATGGACAAAGGTTGAGTTATATTTTAGGCATCGAAAAGGCTTTCAGAGCAACACAAAGAGCAAACATAGCGAACTAATCGAAGAAACGACGAACAAACTTCGGGAACGAATAAAATCGAAGCAACGACAACAAACTTTGCGAACGAATAATCGAAGTAACAACGAACAAATTTATCGAACGAATAAACGAAGCAACTACGAACTAACTTAATGAACGAATAAACGAAGCAATGACGAACAAACTTAGCGAACGGATAAACGAACCAACGACAACAAACTTTCTTAGAATGTGTTAGCTTAGAAAATTAAATTGATGAGATGAAAGCTCTTCACATCAAAAAAGTAGGAAGTCTTTAGCTTTCATACAAAATATGGAAGTCCTGGAAGTGGTGTACCCCTCTCCGACTTAATTATCCTACCTTGAGTTCAACAATTCGATGGGACTAGTGCTCAAAAAATATTTTTAAAGCTATTGAAAAAATTTAAATTGCCTCTTCGCTTTATTCTGTTTCACATTTCATCTCTTAAAATTTTGTTCGATCATGAAAATATTTTCCTCCTCTGCAGTGCATTTTTCCAATTTATTTAACACGTCGCTTGAGGGGTTAATTTGGCTATATAGAATCTCTCTCTCTCTCTCTCGACAAAAAGCATGAATTTTAAAGAAGTTAATCTCCCATGAATTGCATTAAAGTTTCATGAATTTTTAGGGGTGATGCGAAAATAAGCTCTTTGATCTCTTTTCACCCACAGGTCACAGGGGTTGTTTCTTTTAACATAATTAACATTGGCCAATTGTCCTAATTGCTTCTCAATTCTATGGGTGGTAAAAGCCATATTCCTTTTCGTATCTTAACTTGTTTTCCAGGAGGAAAAACAATAGTTTTGTGTTTGTCCTAAAAATAATTTAGCCACCCCCATTGCGGAGAACAAAAAGCACCTACTCTTTAATCATTGTCCCAAAATTCACCCTCATTCACGGCGGAGTTTATTTCCTCGCCTCATTGTTGGGATGTGTTTATTGTAAATGTCGACGCAGAGAGAATATTATCATAAGACCATAATGAAATTTCCATATTCTTGATAGTTTTCGAAAAGTGAAATGTTTGTCTATGAAACAAAATGTTGGAAAGTTGGCATGAATTGTCTGTGTGTGTGCGTGTAATTTTGGGGCAAAAGGCGGCCGAAAATCCCTTTTTGGTAATCTAAACAAATATTGTTGTTGGAGGAGATGGTTTGCCACCCCTTAGACGTCCATCCCTTTTGCATAGTTCTGCGCCACGAGAGACAATTATAATGATGGTTCTCCGAGCCCTCAACAAAGAGGCCTCCCCCAACCCTCCTCAACATACCACACTTCCAACAATGTTGAGCACAACAGACACTAAATATAAATTTACACCCCATGGCGAGTCCCTCTGATAAATGTCTCCAATATATTTAATTTATAGCGAACTACTAAAATAGACATTCTTGTGGATTATTTGATAATACGGGGAGGTTATTTGCAAAATGCCATTACGTGGCGCATGTGTTTGGCTCTCAAACCACCCAAAATTTCCACCGCTTTTACTCAGCAATACACTCAAATGCAAATTAATTTCACTTTCTGACTTTTTTTTTGCTCGCACAACTGCTTGCGGGGAAACTTTTTGCTGTGCAGAGACAATTATCATTTTTCATCTTTAACCGTCCCTCCTTCTGCTGAAGAGGAGAGATTTAGTGGAAATGTTGGGTGAAACAATTCATCAGACACAAAGTAGTTTGCCTAAATGCGAGGAAATCTCAAGAATCAATACCAAATGAAGGGTATTTAAAGTTTCTCACCCAACATGTTTTATCCACCCATCCGATCGTCATAATATATGCACCCAATTTCCATTGAATAATGTCTCTCATTTGGGATGTACTTGAACACCAAGCCAATCCTTCACAATATATTGAAATTGTACCATCGCATCTCATTCCTGTTTGCACAGAGTGAAAGGTTTTAGATATAGAAATTTATGGGAAGGAATTTATTCTGCTGGAGAATAGAATTTACACTCGGGCGAGGTTAATTTAATCACTTTTAGCGTTAATTTTATCCACGGAAAGATTTCTAATTCGCTAGGTGTTGCAATAGTTGTTGCAGTAAGTGTTGCAGTAGATTTTGCAGTAGATGTTGCAGTAAATGTTGTAGTATTGTTGCAGTAAATGTTGCAGTAGGTGTTGCAGTAAATGTTGCAGTAGATTTTGCAGTGGGTGTTGTGGTAAATGTTGCAGTAAATGTTGCAGTAGATGTTGCAGTAAATTTTGCAGTAGGTGTTGCTGTGTTGTTGCAGTAAATGTTGCAGTAGATATTGCAGTAAATGTTGCAGTAGATGTTTCAGGAGATGTTGCAGTAAATGTTGCAGTAAAAATTGCAGTAGATGTTGCAGTAAATGTTGCAGTATGCAGTTTTCAGGATCAAAACTTTTCCAATGAGCGATTTCTTACAGTGTAAGTGTTTGTCTGCCTGGATCTATGATTATTTTGATGAGCTTATCACGCTTATATCGAGCTCCCCCCCAAATTCCTTGAATATTAATGAATAGGTTGGTTCGGTATTTCAAGTGTCAAGTGCATTTTGGTATAATGAAGGACTTTCTCACGCAATTCCTAAGCCGAGACCCTAAATCTCGAAAAGTAATAATGCTTATGGTAATTTGCTTGCTTTGGAATGAGTTTCAAATAATGCATTACACATTTACTGAATGTTTATCATTTAAGTACTCTATTATGCATTCATGGTGGCATTACTCGCGCCAAAAGGATAGTTTGCTTATCGCGTTGACATAAAAGTTCATGTTTTCATGGTGCTTTATCTCACCTGAAGGATCAACAGCAGTAAATTTTCATATACGCAAGATTTAATGACTATCTCGTAGAACATTTTTCTCTCGTCGTGAGATATACCTTGGAGGTTTTTATGAAGAGAATCATAAAATTATGCAAAGAGCGACTTTTCTCACCAACCTCCCCCCACCCAGCCAGTGACTTCCTCGTGTCACCTTTTCCGCCATCGTAGCTTTATGTAAAATTGCCAAAATTATCAGAAATTTGTTTCTCGTGCCAAAATTGCCACGAGAGCATCTTTGCCACGGTCGAATCGCCATGTCCCAGACGCGAGGAAATGCAAAGGAAATGCTGGCGAAGATAGGCGAGAAGAGGCCTCAAATTGAATCTCCGCCCTCACCATCGTCAATATTTTATTCAGTTAATGTACTGGCACTAATACGGTGTAAGTGTTTCTTGTACTCACCATCCCGATGTGCACGCCAATGCTGAAAGTTTCTTGGTGAATTTCCAAATTGATTGCGTTAATAATCATATTTTCTCCACATTAAATGTTTCACCCACACCCACAAAATCTACATCGAAAAATTGCCGGGGGTTATTTTCGGGATATTTTCAAATTTTCTGAACGTAGAAGGGGCTTTGATGAACCTTAGTTTACCCTTAAGCCTGAACTTTAAGTCGGGATTAAACTTATGTTTAAACTTGGAAAGATAAACCTATAGATAAGTTTGATGAGGTGAGTAAGTCAGGTTGGTCTAAGGCTTTAAAACTTTATCTAATCAAAAATAATCCTTATCTTAAATCAAACTAAGAACTAGTTAAAGAATTAACTTTGATAAACTTGATTAGTTTGAATGAATCTAATCGTCTAAAGTCAGACTTGAACCTAATTAAGAAATAAATTTGCGATTTGTTTTATTAATCCTAATTAAAACCAAATGAGCCTAGATAAATATCTGATCGGTTAACCTAGATAAGGTTTAGGAGATGAATTACATAAACCTATATCTTACACTTTATAGACATTTTAAAGCTTAAGTTACGATAAAACAACCTCATAATACGCCTTAATCCAGCCTTATTATTTACCTATAATGTAGGTGCCTTTAAATTTCCTAAGAGTCCCCTAATTTCCAGTGAAAACTTCCCCTAATCCCAGCATAAGAGCCAGCTCTTCGTGTAATCTGTGAAGCTGAAGCTTCGCGGCAGAAAGCGGGTGTGATATGGCGGGAAAATATGGGTAAAGAAGTGAGCAATTTATCACACATTCTGAGGGTTGATGGTGGTATGGGAAAATGGCCAAAAGTGCTCAGAGATACCTCGGGTGGAAAGTGAGGAAATTTTCCCACCATCTCTCTCTTTCGAGAGAGAGAATTTTCATCCCTTCAGCAATTTGATGCACTTATCCACCCTCATTTATCCCATTACGTGTTTGCCTATGCTTTTAGTTTATGTAAACACATTAAAATTGTCCATTTCTGACACTTCAGCCTCCTTCATCTCATCCTTCTCAAGCCATGAGCTGTGATGATGACGGGTAGAATGAGAGAAAAGGTGCCCCAATGATTGCCCAATCAATTGAATATTAAATTTTGATTTATTGAAATTGCTTGGTAATTTTGCGCTCAAGTGAAAAATTGGGTGAAAGAAAAACACATCATCTTCGAAAAGAAAAAAAGGGAGCAAGATGAAAATTCACTTGAGACACTGGGTATAAGTCCCATAAGGGCTTTCCATTCGCCCATAGGCTGGGGATGGAAGATGACTTGAGGGAGAGAAAAAGTGCAAACAAGAATGGCAAAAATGTATAAATTTATATTAAACGTCGAAATGGATCCTCTGACAACTCATAAATATTTTTCCGGTCTACCTATTTGACGTTGAGATTAATTCTTTTTCGCGCTGGTGGGTGGATGGGAAGCGCCACAGAGTTGAGCGCTGAAAAAAAGCGTCACAGATTATACACTCTTCACACAGTGACGCCCAAACCACCATCAATTTTTTTACCGCCTCACCCACACACCGTTATGAATTTTCATAATAAATTAGGTGTATTAAATTGAAAAGGCAAGTGACGAATATTTCATTTGGTCGGGGATGCTGTGCATAAATTAGGTTTGGGGCAAAAAGTGATAAAATAACGACCACCTGACAGGTGTGCCAGTGAAATTGAGAGAAATTTTCATCTGTCGTGCGGAGTCATTAGTGGGGAAAAAAATATTGTCAACGTGCGTGAAAAAATTCGTGACGAACCGTGTCACCTTTCATTCATGAAAATCCAAAAATAGAAGAAAAGAACTGTGAAGAATATAAAAGCTCCCAAGAGCTTTAAGGGAGAGCGTCTTTAAGGGCGTGGAGAGACCGTGAAAATGGGAAGACAATAATGTTGATATTGTAAGTCGCTGAACGCATTTGAATGCAATCGATCGCGAACTTTTTAAAGTATGAAATTTATTCGATTTTCCATGTTATATTTTTACGATTCAATACATTCAACACAAGAGGGAGATATTGTGGCCAAAAGAGCGTACACCTCTTCCAGGAATTCCATATTTTGTAAAAAAGCTCGAAAGCTTTGAAGAGCTTTCATCCTATCAGTTTCGTGTTCCTCATAATAAAAGCTCTAGGAAATTTTGAAAGGCTAGGCGCGATCTTCAAGAAGTTCTAGACAAATTTTTAAAGCGGCTAAAGCTCAAAAATTTCCGAAAGCTCTAAAAAAAATCACAATTTCTTACCTCTTTTTTTAAATACTCGAAAAATTTTGCAGTAATTTAATAGCAATTTTTAAAAGCTTTCAAGTTATA